>LBNU01004897.1:6705-83363 GCA_014162995.1 Artemisia annua
AGTCCATGGTTTGAGAATAATAGGAACATTTCTAATCAACCAAGGACCATTTTCAAGCACCTCATCAACACCTTTCTTCGAGTTGAACTTAAAGAAGAAGAACCCCTTAGCATTCATCATTACCTTATGTATACCAAACTTACCCCACGCATTGCGTACATAGTAATCAACAACAGGAAATGCAAGGCGTTGACCAAGGAAATACCCATAAAGAGTATTCTCAAACCTCGTGTTCACCTCTTCAACCACTTTCATAGGGACAGAAAGATCCACGCCATTTGCTTTCATGCTACACTCCAGCCTACGAAAGTTAGATGTGTGTTGCTTAGGCTCATTAGAGGTAGCACTAGCATATGATGTAGGAGGTTGTTTCAAAGCATCCACACCAACTTTATCAATACCAACAGCACCATGTGCATTCATATCAACCTTACCAGAACTATTAGACTTGTTAGAAGCCCCATGTGGACCATTCGGATCATTAACTAAAGGATCAAGTGAAACCGGCTTCACTTGATTATTCTTGTCCACAATCGTGGATAATTCAATATCTCCATCATCAACACTCCACCCAGTAATAATAGGACCAGACGATGCAAGTATAAGCTGATTAGAACTAGGATTAACATCCTTAGGCTTCTTATGTTTCCTCATAGTCACCTTAGACAAATCAAAATTAGCACCCAACTCATCCACATCAACACGGCTAGGAACAGTAGAATCAAATTTCACACTACCCCTTCCCAAACTACTCTTTGTATTCGCACCCTTCTTTTTGGTACTAGAAACAAGAAAACCCTTATTCATCACTTACAACTCTCTCTAACCCACGAACAGCAAACAAACAACAATAAACTAACCCATCATAACAATCATTGCAATTAGTAATGATAAAACCAAATTAAAGCACGTACAAGCCAAAGATCACTAAAATATTAACGCATGTAGGATAAATTGGCAATAAATGCAGGCTAGGTATGATATAGCCCTACAGATGTGAATAGCCCTACAACCGACCCACGATGGATACAATTCTTAATAACCCTTCAAAGGAATAAACAATTATCGCTACCAACCGATGCACTATAGACCCAAAATCAATAAATTAATTTAAGGATCAATGTGGAGTAACGATTATAAGAATAAATGTTTAAGATTGAAAAGTGTTAGGGTATCGATAGTAGTCGCCAAGATCGCTAGAGAGGTTTTACTAGGGTTCTCAATCACGATAGACAACCCATCTCAGGTACGTGGTTGTTCTTTGGAGAGAGTATAGGTTTGTTTGTGAATGTCTAATCATTTAGTGCACAAACTTCGCAACCTTTACTTCTCCTTATGACTCCTATTTATACACAAGTATATTGCAACCGTTACCTAAAAGACAATAATGACATAAGCCTACATTGGACAAAATGCATAGGCATTTTATCTTTGTTACACATGACTATAAGTAGTAAAGGACAAGACTGCTTTCCATGCATCAGTGTTGACACACTCTTGGTCTTTTATCCATTCAGGGTAAGTTGACCTTTGCATGATAATGACCATCCCTTATCCATTCAAATTATCTCACCTTATCCCGCCTTTACATCAGTCTTCATGTCTTTAGTCTTTAGTTGTTCAGTCTTCATTGTTAGTGAGGAGACTTGGGGATTCAGTGAGTTATTGTCATCACTTACTGAATCCATCATCTTCTTCTTTGGCTCAGGTATCATTCACTGAGTTCCGCCTCACTGAATGGAGAACCTTTGTTCATAGATTCGTCCTAAGCTTCTTAAAGGTGACCCACTGAATGACTCACTGAATGACTGTTCATTCAGTGACTTGATTTCGTTTAAGGTTATCAAACACTTAGGTTATTTTATGTTCAAATCCTAGTTTAAGGGAGTTTGGGAATTCACTGGCCCAACACTACTGCTACTGCTTACTGCTTACTTCTTACTGCTACTGTTCATGTCACCAAACATAAACTATGACAATAAACCAAAATCGTTTCAAAAATTTAACTACTGTTAGACGATCTAGAGTTACTTCACTGGATATTCATTTGAAGGTGGCCAATAATTTTTATTTATTTATTATTCTTATTTTTTTTATAATTTTTACAAAGGGTTTTCCGATAAAATATATTTCTCCATAAAAATAATTAAGTGCAACGGATGATGGTGAATCACACATCTTAGCCCAAACTGGCACACCCAAAGCACTTACATAGCTTAAAACCTACAACATAACATAAAAATAACATACTATACTTATGCATAACAAAAAAAGAAACCTATCTAATTTGATCACGAAGTTGAATGTCATATGCATTAGCATACACCATTTGAGCACTAGTCAAACCACAATCATCAAAGTCATCATCATCATAAGGGTTTTGATTATATGTATCCTCCTTTTATTGCTCATATAAGCTCTTCTTACCGGCTCCATTACCACTTTTAGAACCATCAAATGCCATGTAACTAGAATTTGCATTGTGAACCTCCAAAACTCATCATCATTACTATCACTTTCAAATGTTGAGCTTCCAATAACATCTTATTCGTCCCTTTCTCATTGTCCGTTTTAGAAATATTGTCTTCGTTTGTAAGAGCATCAAATAAGTTCTTTAAAGAGACAAGATTAATATCATCCTTAAATGTGTTTGTATTAATTACATGAGGCTTGCTAGATGTATCTGTATTCATATTTGTTTCGATGCTAACACCTCGGCCGAATCAGGCTCCTTAGAGCTACTTGGTTGCGATATGAAAGCCACATCATCTCCCTTACTGGGTTTACTGACTAGACGATAATAGAAGTTAGGCTTAGGTTTATTCAACCAGATCACATCAATATGTTTAGCTTTAGAAGGTTATTTACCTTTTTCATTTTTACATGTAACCTCTACAAAATGTCGAGAACATCTAATTAGTTCATCTATAGGCTTAAGGATACACGTGTATATGAATAAATTGCAAAAATGAAATACTAATAATAAGAACAAATTCTTACCCAAAGTGCATTTACTTTATAGTAAAAAAACCTCATTTTTGATCTTGCGCGCTCATTAGACTGTGCGATTTCATAAAAGTTTTAGTACATGGTTTTGATAAACCGAAGTTACATTTTAAATTCAACCATGAATGTATAGTAAACGGTGTGTTTTATTTTTTATCTTTTTATTAAAAAAAATATATAAATGAATAAGGTGAGATTCGTGGTTGACTTTTTGAATAAGATAAAACAGTTATAACAAAACATTAATTTGGTCTAGAAAAATATCATTTCGGTTTAACAAAAGAACATCACCAACTTTTCAGACACGCGTTAACATTTAAAGTGGTCGCACACTTTTGTGATTGCATTTAACAGTCATACTAATGGAACTACTGTTCAAGAGACTAAATGCGAGAAGGGTCAAAACCAACAAAAAGATTCAAATGAGAAAAGTTATGTGACTAAATCCGTTACACCAAACAAATCAGTTTAGAACTTTAAAAACAGTTTTTTTTTTTTTTTTTCCTACTAAAAATCGAATGCAAGAAAATACCATAAATTAATGTTTCACGTTATAGACAAACGGACCGCATCTCAAGACATTAACAACCCGATTTTATCCCTAGCTGACGTTATCTCATCTACATTTATTGACCAACTTATACTTTGGCTACTTTGTGATTTTATCTTTTAACATAAATGACCTAATACTATTCTAACCTTTAACTTAAGTATGTTAGTTCTAGTCATTTTGTACTTGAAACAATTTTAAAATTGGTTCATTTGTTTAAATTTATGATATTGGAGCCTATATCAATTCAAGATATATTATGACTTAAGTTGTTTGTGTCGAATTGATCTTTAATAGAAAATGATCTCTCGTCACGAAGTGTATAATTTAGTATAAACGATTTAACTTAGTGATAGGTGAGTGGATTTTTCAAGTTGATACCCAAGTCTAAACCTCTCAAGTCACCAATTTTGAGACCAACAGCCACATGCTTAGCTCTTGTAATTTAGTTGGTTTTGAAGGAAATGACTTTGCATAGAAGATTATCATGTTATTTAAAAGTAGTCGAACTTCTGTTTATAATTGTGTCAATGAATAAGTTTAGACGTTGTCATCCTTAAATCAAAATTTACTAACAACATCTTTAACTAGCCTTCCAACTTGTAACTCAGTTGGTTTCAAAAGGGCAACAACTTTAAACCGACCATTTATCAACGTTTTGCAATAAGGTTGAGCAAAATCACCTAAAAATCGACCCGAAATGAAAAACTGACCGAAATTGGGCCGAACAGAACCCACCTTATTCAGTTCAGTTTTTGGTTTTGTATATTATTTCGGTTTTACTCGGTTCGGTTCAGGTCAAAATACACTTATTCGATTCGAAATAACTAAACTGACCCGAACCGTCCCGACCTTATTCAGTTCAGTTTCGGTTTCGATAGCTTTTATTAGGTTTGATTCTCAGTTCACATTTTACCTTTATTCTGTTTTGGTTCAAGTCGGGTTTGATCTATTCGGGTTGGGTTTGACCCGTTACTCAACCCTATTTTGCAAAACAATAGCATGTCCATCAAGGCATTTTAAACTACTCAAGGACGTTATGTATAACCATCAATTCACAAAGGACCCAACATATAAACAACAACTTAACACCCCCCACACGTAACAACAACAAACACATTTCCCACCAAATCAATCAAACAAAACACAAAAACATGAACAACAACAACAACAACACAACATCCTTAATCCAGGTAACAAAATCCTCAAATGGAATCGCTTACGTCACAATCAACAGACCCAAGTCCCTAAACTCACTAACAAGGCCCATGATGACAGACATGGCACAAGCATTCAAGTCCCTTGATGCAGACCCATCAGTTGGGGTGATCATATTATCCGGGTCGGGTCGGTCTTTCTGCTCCGGAGTGGATCTGACGTCAGCAGAGGATGTGTTTAAAGGTGATGTGAAAGATGTTGAAAGTGACCCGGTTGCTCAGANTTAGTTGTATTTTTTAGTTGGATTGTGCTTGTGTTTGTGAAATCAGACCGTCTCGTGGTTTTCGGTGGCCCTATTACACTTGTAAACTAAAGAGAAATTGCAGATAAACTTGAATTATATGACTCATATATATTTAGTATTATATGTATTTATGCCTTTCAAAGAAAAAGTATTATATGTATTCACGGACGGACCCAGGATTTTTAAGAGGATGTTGCATAAAAGAAATGTTAGGCTAACTAAAGGTACAACGTAAGAAATGAAAGTAGCAAAAGAAATTTGGGAGTTGCACATGCCACAAAAACAACAGTTTTGAAATTTTTTTACACTTCGTGACCTAAATCGGGTGTAGCCCGTGCCACACCCGGCATACATGTATGTCCGTCCATGTATGTATTTATATGCAAAATTAATAAAAATGTGGCCCATTTTAAGTGGAGGCCCTGCTGCACACCCCTTTGAGCCAAGACCCCTATGTGTGAAATTAAGTATAAGTTGAATGGAATTGAGGTTAATTTGGTTGTGAATTGTTATAACGGGTAAAGGGATTAGGTTTTCCCTATTGCGTCACGTGATGGTTTCTGACCCTTTTTAGGCCATCCCCATATGTTTACTTTGTGAGGTTTGAACCTGAGGTCTCTTCACTCTTGTGAGGACATCCTCACCTCTCGACCAGTAGGCCCACCTTGGTAGTGGTTTACTTATGAGGGGCCATGTGCACAATTTTTTTTTACAATTATAAAGGAAATAAAATTGAACTAAAAAGCACGATTTCATTAAAACTAGACATGTATTTCTTTTGACATATCAGTGGACTAACTAAACAAGACATGAATTTGTCTGACACAAAATATTTTGGGACCAGGTTCATTTCATAGAAATCGAGATTTTTAATGAAAATTTACAGTAGACGACATACATCCATTGGGTTCCCGTGAACCCTCGTAGGTCCGCCCCTGCTTATGTATGGTTGATTCGGGTTATTTTAAGCAGCGGAGCTAAGGGGTTTTGTTAAAATTGTGTTTCCCTTACATTAGAAGTTATAGAAAAGTTTGTGGCGTGGTGACTTTTATTCCATGTTACTCCACTAGGCAAGTGGAATGTTTGAGTATGTTTATAATTGGTAGCTGCAATGGCTTGTCTTAGAAGGTGTTTGGACTAGCTTGTTTTCTTGTGTTACAAGCTTATTTAAACATGGAAAAACAATGAGCTCAAGTTGATAAGTTCATAAGGTACTTTAAATCGACCTTATTGGTTTTTTAAAATTTTGAGTCGCCCATAAGCCTGCAAAATAAGCTAATACAAACACCCCCTTAGTAGTTCTAGCTTTAGGAAATAGGAAGTAAATATAATGTCTAAGGGGGTGTTTGGCATGGTGATTATCTGATATAGAATCAGATAATTGGTTTTAACAAGACTGGTTGTAGGAGATAGTGTTTGGACTTGCTTTTGAATCCGTGATAATCAGACATTGCAGCTACGCGTCAACTTACTTTTAAACCCTCAAAAAACAGATAATCAGAATCAGTGATAGTCGACACAAACACCAGAAACTGATTATCTGCTGCTGCAGTGAGTTTGTTATAGTTTTTTTAGTTTTATTAAATAAATATGATTTCTAACGGGGTGTTTGGCATGACGATATGAAAGTAATACCTGATATGGACTTTTCAGATCATTATTAGTGTTTGCACTTGATTTTGAAGTTGTGATAATTAGATTGTCAATTGTGATACTCATTCTGATTATCTAAAAATTTACTCCCAAAGTGACCCGTAATCAAAACCGAGTTCATTGCAGCCACAATTGAACTTATATTTAGTACATGATTATATGCATCTTGAAATTACAAATAATATGATGATCACTTTGGAAACGCAAGGCCACCACTTAAATTCTTCACTGTTTAGTGAGGCTAGTTTCACTGTAAGTACATTAATGTAATACTAACTTTTAAATTAATCCAGAATTCAAGACATCTTTTAAGTCGAAGACCAACCTTTTTCCTTTTGGTATTTGTTATAAAGTTTGATGGGGTATTGAAATTTCTGAAAAGTCTTATAGATTTCAAATTGAATTTGATCTTGAAGTTTGTCCGTTTGACCTCAAATCCGAAGTATATCCCATTACATATGTGTTTGTTGCCTGTATTGCTTTCCAATTTTAGGACCATGCGAAGAGTAGGATTTGACAGAAATTATGAATACTAAAGGTAAATTGCTTAATCCTATTGCAGGTTTGGTATATTTCCTTCATGGGGTCTATCTCAAAAGCTTTCACGCATAATAGGAGTCAACAAAGCTCGAGAAGTGTCTCTAACAGCCACCCCGTTAACTGCAGAGATAGCAGAAAAGTTGGGATTTGTGAACCATGTTGTTGAACGTAGCGAATTATTAACTAAAGCTCGTGAAATTGCAGAAGCCATCATGAAAAATAATCAAGATTTGGTGTTGAGGTACAAATCAGTCATAAATGATGGTATTAAGCTGGATCTTCACCATGCTCTTCTACTAGAAAAGGTACGCCGGCTCAAACATACTAGCAAAAAAATGCAACATAGTAATATTCCTTAAGAAACATACAGTGTTTTTTAACCATTCAGTGGAAACATACTTGCCTTTTCCTAACAAAACAGACAATTCATTGCATCAACTAGACGATTACATGCGCATAGTGGCGACGATGTATGGTAGTGTTAATTTGTGTGTGCAAATTTTTTTTATGTATAAATTGGTGTGGAGTAAGTGAGAGTGAAGAAAATTACTGTTTAAATTGTAATTAATTATTTAAATATTTAATATATTGCATTTCCTTTTATAAGCAAGGGTAATTTCGTTTAACAACATTACTCAATTTTTAAGTTTTTAAGTTTTAAGCAGACGTATTTTCTCTTTATATGTAGTATAGATATAGATGTAGATAAATGCCCAAGTATATTCCATTAATTGGTTACTAATTTGTAAAATTTTGATAAGAAATTGCAAGTTTGCTGCATCAAACTTTAACAATAAAGCCAAGTATGTTCCATTAAATAGTAAAATTGTTGCAAAGTAGTTACAAATATGAGTTATTTGTGAAAAATTGCAATTGTGTTTCATAAAATAGTTAAAAGAACATATGCTGATATTAGCAAATGTCGTTTGTGTTTTTTAAATATGGCAGGAGAGAGCTCATGCGTATTACAATGGAATGACGAAGGACCAGTTCAAGAAAATGCAGGAATTCATAGCAGGTAGAAACGCCAAAAAACCTGCTAAGTTATAGTTGGTGTTTTTCTGTCTGTATTCCTCTTCCATAAGACCCGATTACTGTTGTACAAGTTTGGCTCAAGGGTAGAGCCATGTGTGTTACCCTTGAGTTTGGAGTCTGCAAATCTTTTGNTAATTTACCCTCTTAATAAAGAGAGAAATGTTTTTGTGGGACTCCCCAAGAGAAAACAATAGTTTAGGCTCACCGCTCACTCATTAAGCCGAAAAAAACGCCCTCTATAAGAGAGCCCAAGCCAGCCTAGTTTAATGGTTTGTGTTTCGAGTTGTAAAATGTTAACAACTTTTAACTGCTTAGTCATAAAAAAGTGAAGAAACTATTCAATGTCGATAGTGTCATGAAAGATTCGATAGGCCATTTTATCAATTAAAAAGAAAAAGTTGACATTTTAAGCTGATTTTAAAGATAGCATTCACATAAAAAAAATATCTAAAAGATATAAATGAAAATAGATACTACTACTAGTATGCAAAATTTTCTAATAAGAAAGAGGTCATTTTGAATGTTTTGCTATGAGCCCCTAGCGGTCTAAATCGACCCCTATATGGTAATAACACGTATTTTTATATAATAAAACAAAATCCCAAGTGGGGACTTTTTCATTTCAAAAAAACTAAACCATACCTTATTTAGTAATAATATTATTTAAAAAAAAAAGATTATTTTATTATTAGGTAACATTTTATATTTATCCATAATACAAGTAGAAGATAAATACAAAAAATATAGATAAGAAGCAATTAACAATAGGATTAAAACTTTTAAATAATTATCTTTAATAATAAAAAAACTATAATTAAACATCATAAATCAAATAAAATAAAAATTAAATTATTTGTTTTTTAATAAATAAAAATATATGATTTAAAAAAATTTAAAAAAAAACCCGCGCGTGCGCGGGCATTATAACTAGTTACTTGATATACTAATGTCCTCAGTTGCGCATGATATACTAAGCTATCATGTTCTCAGTTACGCATTTAAAGCTTGCAGAAAGAGCCTTAGCCGAAATAATATACTTTTATAAGTTACTATGTCATTTAGGGACGGAGCCACAAACAAGTATGATCGGGTGCACAAATTTTTTTGAACCGTAATATAATATAGTTAAAAAGTGAATTAAAACGAAGATTTCATTATTTTTTATTTGTATGTGTATCAACTAAATAATAACAAAAAGACATTTTGATGCACTGGGTGCATTTAAGATACGTTTCGGAAAAATTGATAATTTTTCAAAAATTAACACTATATCGAAAAAATCCATGGGGTGCACGCACCCGCGGGCACCCCCTTGGCTCCGTCCATGATGTCAACAAAAACATGGTTTTAGGACTACGATGGTTAGTTTAAAAGACAATAAAAGCCTCATGGTTAACATATTAACCCCATCGAACGTGATTGTACGACAAACAAAACGTCTAGGCAAACTTTATCGACATGGTGTCCTTGACTACAAAAATACGTTTGTAACTCACTCTATTTGTATTCTGAATAGATAAATTCAATGTTTGATTAAGCATGTCATTTAGAAAAATGTTTTTTTCTCATTTTCTGATTTTTGTTTTAGGAACATCAAAAACTGAGAACCCGTTGACCTAATTTAATGCTATTGGTATTTGTTATATCTATACTACATATAATAGACAAAGGACTCTCTCTCCAAAAAATTCAAATGTACAAAAAATTATGCAATGTTTACAACACTTTAAAGCAAGGATTTTTCAGAATTACAACAAGCAAAGCATTATGTACAATGAAAACAAGCATAACTCGAAATTCAGACCAAAATCTTACAATTATACATTAAATAGCATTTAAAACACCCCTGGACCTATTATTACAATTACTTAAACATAATGTACAACCCTCCATAATCAACTTTACTTTTCATCTTTCGAACATCTTTCCAAGAGAAACAACACGTGCACCTTACCCGAGACCCCTTTACAAAGATCTTGAAGCTTTTTCAAAGTAACTAAACCATAAAGGGTCGTTTGTGGTCTAGCTCGCGTGTTAGCAGAAAGATTGAACAGGGACGACTTTGTGTTTGTTTTCGTTTGGTGGTTGCGGATTTTAAGAAGTTTTGTTTATCAGTTTTGAGTGATTCGGATTTTACAAGAGAGAGTAGGGACATATTTTATTTTATTTTATTTTTTTTCTGTATTGTGGCTGCAACTCTACAAGGGTGATTGTTGAGGTGAAAGAAACTGTGACTGCGGGTGTTTGATAGAGTGAGATTAGGGTTATTGGTATTTTGCTTGGGCTTGTATGTGTTTAAGAGTGTGCTTGGGCCTAGACAAGATAAATCAATAATTATCAGTTTTGACTTTTGAGTAATTATCTATACTTTTTTATGTTACTTACGATATTAAATTTGAGTATCCTTTTTATAGGTATCCTTTTTAATTTTTATGTTGATTTTTACACTTTATTTTGGAAATTTAATAATAAGGTGATAACACAGTTAAATTTGAGTAGTTGGATGAAGTCTTATCTTACTATCTTATAATGCATAAACCACTTCTAAAAATAGTATACTTAATTTTAAGCCTTACAAGTGTATAAGCTTAAAGTACAATTCATTCAAGCACAACTACACAACCAATACTACTTATAGAAATTCCCCTCATATTTAATTCTAACATACAATTAATACTAACATTAAATACAATAAATAAACATTATGTACATTAAATGCAATTAATTAACTGGTCAATAAATACAATTAATGCACTTATTAAAACACCCCTTACATAAAAAATACAAATTATCAAGCATATTGTACAACCAACTTAAACANATTGGGGAACACGAAACCAACTAGGGTTTCGTGTGTATAAATAGAGGCCTCCTCAGTCCTCTACAGGTACGATACTAAACCCTAAGCTACAAGCCTTAAACCTAAACACGATTACTTACTCTCACGCCGGAGGATAATCGGGGGAAACAATCCCTCGATAAGCCTAACGGTGTTTGTCGTTTTTCTTAGTGCGCAGGTCTCAAGTAACTTTACCCGAATTGGTACTCAAGCTAAGCCACGCCCAACTTTTGTATCAACGAACGGCAAATATATTAAACAAAAAAATTGAAACAAAATATAGTACTAATGTATTACATGAAAAAAGAACAATTATAAGTATGACAACAAATCAATTGTTTGATGGTTATTCATATGTGAAATAAAACTTCTTTGTACACAACGTTTGTTGTGTAGTTAGTGTATTCGCCATCTTTGTCACAACAAAGAACATTCAAACATTTCTTCGTATTTACTGAACCCTTGAAAACAATCACATATAGTTGTCCGTGTGAGAATACCGACTTTTGTATAAATAGGTCAACTTGCGACAATGTTTGACATTGACTTTTGTTAATTGTCATAGCAAAACAAATCCGATTCATTAAAGCATGTAATATACTTGTGTTCTCTCTGCTGACAATAAAAATCACAACAAAAATATAGTTCTAATGTATTACATGTAAAAAGAACAATGTATTGATAGTTACCCTCCAAAATATTGAAAAAGTTCATTTTCTTTAGGCGCTACAACTTCTCATTTTCTACCCTCCAAAAAACAACCATTATAATAGCCGTAAAATTTAATGCGCCACATCCTCAACTTGTAACATTCACCAAATATTAAACATGTAACTAGAAAATCAAGTGGCTAAAGATCAAGACTTACACATCCGAACTTTTTCTTTACAGAATGCAAATGCCAAATCACAACCCTTTCATTAACTTGTAGTTGCTATATATAAGCAACTCCATACAATATGGCACAATAGTTAAAAAAAATTATGTAACTCTATGGACTCATAAGTACATTTAAAAATCGATATGTTGAATGTTGAAGCTGCGTGCAACATACAACC
This sequence comes from Artemisia annua, assembly GCA_014162995.1. Taxonomy (NCBI): domain Eukaryota; kingdom Viridiplantae; phylum Streptophyta; class Magnoliopsida; order Asterales; family Asteraceae; genus Artemisia; species Artemisia annua. The sequence goes on from LBNU01004897.1 coordinate 18,849, forward strand.
CATGAAACTTCTATTTCAGGGTATCCGCGCCGTAACGCGCGGGTACCTTGCTATCTCTACTAACATATAAAGTAATTAAGACTATTCTTAAAAAATGCTAAGAAATGATATATCATTGTTATTGCTTAAAATTATTTTAATTTAAATTATCATTCATTTGTATGGTTATTGTTATAAAAAAAATATGTAATCCAAAAATATTTGCTCGCCACGAAATGTAGTCACAGGGTACCCGCCGCCGCATCGCGCGGGTACCCTGCTATGATTGTTAATAGGTCAACTGGTAATTTTATACAGAAAATCGCCTGGATGGAAGAGATATTACGGGTGCTCAAAAGTTTGTTATAAAACTATTTATGGTCATTGAATAGGTAAAATAAACAATTGAGCATGTCTAATAAATAAACAGATCAATTAGACAAAGTATGCCATGCACAATACTGCCTTGTTTTTTTGCATCAAAAATAAATAGTTTTACACTTTTACCTAGTAAATCATATCGGCTATCTATGGTATCATACTACTGATAGATAGCCGATATGATATTTATTTACATATCCGATCCGTATTAGTTAAAAAAAATCCTTTAATCATCCTCTTACATATTTTTTTTTTTTTTTTTTAATGAACAGAGATTTCATTTCACTCCTCACAAATGGAGGTAATTCGAACATACATCGAACATAATGGGCAAAATCGAAACCGACTTGCCAAACAAAATACACGAGGTAACAAGTTAAGCCAAAACAAGACATACACCATAATGGTTGTGACAGACTACATCAACACCCTACAAGGGTGGGGGGAATCACCAGAGTGAGCTTTTGGTAGACACAACCATATGAAGGTGTAGCTTGACAAAAGTACATAAAGTACATAAAACATACAAAGAAGATAAAGCTAAGCATCCTTAAAGGAGCCAGACCTAAACCAANAAGAAGGTTGCATTTTGGTCTATAAGTATAACAGGAATAATATTTCAAAGGTGTTTATGGATTGTGTTGAATCGAGATGATCAATGCAGCAATAGTATCTAATATAAGCATGTACAATATTTAGTTTAACGGGTATTAACAGTTTATTAGATGTTTCCACCAAAACCCTAGCTTCATGAATTTATGTATAATACGGACCAATAATTATAACATAAATAACTTTCCATAAAGTAGGAATCAGTGGTAGTCAGTGGAAATAATAACACTAGCAGTGGTAAATGTTAACACTATCAGTGGTAATGAATAACACTAACAGTGAAAACTAGCAGCAGAATCCACTGTCAGCAGAATCGGATTTATAGCATCAGCAGAAACAAATATTCTGCTATCAGCAGAACAATCCATGCATCAGCAGAAAACAGATTCATGCTATCAGCCAGAATCAATATCATAACACTATTGGAGTCAGGGGATCAGTGACCAAATGGAGTACACTTTGGTACCTCCAAACCCATTCCAGGTGTGAATAATCCCTCAAAGTGCAACTAAATTTCCAAACTTTGTGTCTAAAACTTCGGGAAAATACTGGTTTGGTGAAGAGTGTGTCTAGTGTGCTATCACTAACAGCAATGTTGCCATGTAGTTCAAGCATACAATGAGACATACAAATAGCCATGTCAATCAATGAATCATTTTTAAAGACCTATGGTTTATGTTTCTTGATGAAAAACAAAATGATTATAAGTGTATTTGTTTAGGATACAGATAAAAGAAACCTAAGTGACCATGCATAGTACTTTATAACATAGCACATAAACAGCATGTTCGAAAATATTTGATGAAGAAAAAAGATTCACAAATTATTAGACCCGAAAACAGGTGAATGTTTGAGACTCTTTCCATCAACAATCGACATGCTTGCTCTTCTTTGTTACAAGTAGGGTCAATATTTACCAATCATGAGGTCTAATAGCTGCACATTTCATACGATGTTTTGTTTTGTTGATAGAACAGAGACGTAGCGAACAAAGGCGTTTTGACATCGATTAGACATGGACCGGGTGTTCGTATACTCGTATGTTACATGTGTCCGCTCTTTCATGGGGTCTATCAGAAGCAACACGAAACATTTCTGTTGGATGTTTTGAAGTTTCTTGATTAATTCAAGGTGTCAAATATATGTTTTGTAACAAACGTTACATGCAACATTTTTGTTGGAGGATCTGGTTTTTGAGTGCATTATGAACCTAAATGCAGTTAGCTATGCTAATATAAAAAAATTACTAAAGAGCAAAAAGAATAAAACTCATTGTCTCTCTTAAAAATATCTCCTCCTTCTCTCTAAATAAAATCCGATCTTAACCCATCCTATCTCTTAATATTCCGGCGGTCCGGTTTAGGCCGGCCGTCGGACCTCCCTCATCCCAATTCCCCTTTGTACTTTCCGCCTTGCTTCAATAAAGTCCTTGCCCCAGAGTCGTCATCTCCCAGCTGCCGCAGTTCACTGCCACCGTTCGCTGCCGCACCGCATGTTCTGCTCAGATTAGTTCCTTCCGGCTCCTCTGCTCAGTATCTGTTGTGGTCCGTCCATCGATGGCTTGATGCTGCCTTGGGTTTCGACTTTAGATCTGTTTGGTTTAGGTCCTGGCCCATTTAAGGATGCTTAGCTTTATCTTCTTTGTATAGGGTTTGAGTATTCTCTATTATAAATAGAGGTCATAACACATCTGCATGTATATACGATTCAACACAAACCCTAAACACTTGAATATTATTCTGTTCTTGATTTGTGCCTAAAACAAGAACATCACTTGGTCTTATCCCATAGAGATATTCGTGTAACCCAGGCATAGGGTCGAATAGTTTCTATTGGAAAGTGATAACACGATTACAAGTGTATATCCGGTACTCATTGATTATCTTTACCCTGTTCTGGGAACACTCAAACACACAATAACCAACAATCAATAGAAACTATTTAGTGATAATCAATGGCTGCTGCTATGAGGCATATGGCAACTAACTTTTCCAAGTTGGAAAAGTTTGAAGGTGTTGATTTCAGAAGATGGCAGAAGAAGATGCACTTCTTGTTGTCAAGCATGAATGTGGTTTATGTTCTAACCACTGCTATTCCTGAAGATCATGGGGATGATGCTACTGTGGAACAAATTAGGATCAGAAGCAAGTGGGAGAATGATGATTATGTCTGCAGAGGTTTAATCCTCAATGGTATGTCTGATTCTCTTTTTGATATTTATCAGAATGTTGAATCTTCTCAAGAACTATGTGATTCCTTGGAAGCGAAGTATATGGCTGAGGATGCATCAAGTAAGAAGTTCCTTGTAAGTAATTTTAACAATTACAAAATGGTCGATTCTAGACCTATCATGGAACAATACAATGAACTTCTTAGTATACTTGGTCGATTCACACAACACAAGATGAACATGGATGAGGATATATCAGTCTCTTGTATCATTAATAAATTACCTCTTTCTTGGAAAGATTTCAAGCATATGCTTAAGCATAAGAAGGAGGAATTAACTCTTGTTGAGTTGGGCAGTCATTTGCGCATTAAATCAACAAGTCATCTATGATATCTGTTAAATCGTGTTATATTCCCTCTTACTCTACAGATTGAAGCACGTGGACTCCCATTAACCCCAGAATCATTAGCATCCCTTCCACCCTTTACTTCAATTACCTTCAACTCTGGACATTCAAATGGAGCAAATTCCAAGCCGGAAGTTGCAAAAACTGGTTTGGGTTCTTCTGCAGCTATGACAACAGCAGTGGTTGCTGCTTTACTAAACTACCTTGGTGTTGTTAATCTCTCGTCTTATAGCGGGGCCCAACATCAAGAGAATCTAGATGTGGTGCACATTATAGCCCAAACGGCTCATTGTATGGCACAAGGAAAAGTTGGCAGTGGCTTTGATGTCAGTTCAGCTGTTTATGGAAGTCACCGTTATGTACGGTTTTCCCCAGAAGTTATTTCTTCTGCTCAGGTTCTCTCTCTCACTTCTTTTAAGGGGTGTTTCAGTGTTTGGAGTTTCGGAAGTTATTATACGCTATCTAATAATCAATGTCAGATAATTCTTTCTATAAAACAGGCTGTTGAAGAGTGTTTACATGTGTTTGCACTTATAATAATTAGATTTATCAGATGCCTAAGCATTTGGTAAATTCTGATTTTTCTTACTTAAGTTTTGTGAGTTGCAGAATGCAATCAGAGCCCTGCCACTAGAAGACGTCATTGGTGATGTCTTAAAAGGAAAGTGGGATCATGAGAGGACCAAATTTTCATTGCCGCCATTGATGAATCTGGTAAAATTACCGAGTTTACTTGTAGATCATTTCATCTGTTACTTTCATCTGTTACATTTAACATCCTTAAACTTCTGGCCTTAGGCATATTTTTACCAACCCTCTTTGCAAATTGGGTAAATAGTATAATTTGCATCAAGTTTTATCTTACTGCACCCCAGTTCGCTCTAGCAGGATTGGGTATGTTGTTGTTGTTCATGTTGTGACTGCACCCCAGTGACCCTCACATTTATAGTTGCTAGGTGAGCCTGGTACAGGAGGATCATCCACCCCATCTATGGTTGGCGCTGTAAAAAATTGGCAAAAATCCGACCCCCAGAAGTCCTTAGACACATGGAGACAGTTATCGGTGGCAAATACCACACTTGAACATCAATTAAATCTGTTGAGCAAATTGGCAGAAGAACATTGGGATACATACAATGGTGTCATCTATAGCTGCAGCATGCATCAATCAGATAAGGTAATTCATAAATTGTTATAAAAGGCTATTTTTTTCTATTTTTTGCTGTATATAATCTCTTAATCCCTGCTGCGTGACAGTGGATAGAGCAAGCCAGTGAAGCAGTCAGCCTGGAAATCGTGAAAGCATTACATGGAGCTAGGGATGCCATGCTTAACATCAGGTGTCACATGCGGGAGATGGGGAAGGCCGCAGGAATCCCTGTAAATTCTCTTCTCCTGTAGAAATGTTCCATGTTCTTTAATTTTTATTAGAGGTTGCATATTGGTGTCTTCGGGTCAAGACCGGCCCTTTTTACGACAAAACAGGCATTTCTCAAGTTGACCGATACATTTTTGTCCTTGTTAATATTAAAAAATACTATTAAAATAATATCAAACTGTTTGAATGTCGGTTAATAAGCGACTTTCAACCACCATTTCAGTGTAGCTAGATTCTTACATTTGACCGTTTGGGTTAAAATTGGCACCCCTCTACTTTACGTACCGGATGAAATGAGCATGTAGCTACGTGTGTTTAACCTACAATAATTCACTTGATCTTGCGATTGATTTTGCTTGATTGAATGGATTTTGCAGATAGAACCTGAATCACAAACTCAGCTTTTGGATGCTACCATGAACATGCCTGGGGTCCTGTTAGCAGGAGTTCCCGGAGCAGGGGGGTTTGATGCTGTATTTGCAGTTACATTAGGAGATTCAGGCAATAACCTGATTAATGCATGGAGTTCACACAAGGTTTTAGCCTTGCTTGTAAGAGAAGATCCTCGTGGTGTTTCTTTAGAGAATGCCGATCCTCGGACCAATCAAATCACGTCAGGTATTTCTTCAGTTAGGATCGTGTAAACTGCCATTTTTTTTATTTAATTCATGCATTAAAGTTTACCATATTATTGTTTTGAGAGTTAGAATGACCTTTTTAATACCAATAAAATAAGCTATACTGTTGTATACTTGTATTTTCTCAGATATTGTAACACCTTGAATAAAATAGCTGAGTTGTTTTGGTTAAAGAGTACGATTTAGTGTCGAATGAATATCAAGGCATTTGTTGAATGTTATGAATCACGAAAATTTATTGATAAACAACAAAAAGAAACGTTCTAAAAGTGAATGAAAGGAACAGATGAGCTGTGGATAAAGTGAATTAATTACCAATAATCTTTACAAGAACATTCTCCATCTTCAAAATGATGGAACCTATTTCTATCCCTAACAACGATACTTCTTTCATAAATTGATGAAATCATTTTTGTATAAGTATGACAATCCTTACACATTCGTAAGTTTCTAACAATCCTAATTGGTGAACCCTCTGAAGTATTTATCAACCCGAAGGCAATCGCCAATTTCTGACTATGTCTACTCAACCTTTCTATCTTCTCTTTGTCATCTACATCAAGAAACACATCTGATGTATCTGGAAAATATCCTTCAAATTTCAGCTGCAATTCCATCTGGTAAATCATATCAGACACCCCTTCACAATGAGACAGCATTATGTCATTCGATACAAACTTGTAAGCCTTTCTTTTCACCTGAATACAGCTATAACCGGGTGTTTTTATCAACCCTTTTTGAGTCATATCTTTTCGGGTCAAAGCAACATGTTCCCATTTTTGAGCTTTTGCATACATATTTGATAGCATCACATAAGTACTAGGACTAAGGGAGTTTAAGTTTAGTAGCTTTTTTGCAACTTTATCCCCTAATTCAAAATTTTGGTGAATTTTACAAGCATTAAGGAGACTGTACCATAACACTTCATTTGCTTCCATTGGCATGTTGTTTATGAGGTCAAATGCTTCTTTAACTTTTCCCGCTTTACCCATTAGATCCACCAAACAACCGTAGTGTTGAATTGTAGGCTCGATTTTGTGGTCGACTTTCATCTTGTTGAAAAAGTCAAGACCTTTCTCAACAAGGCCTTCATGACTACAAGCAGTCAATACACCTACATAAACAACTTCATCTGGTTCGAACCCTTTTTCAACCATTTCCGAAAATACCCTTAAAGCTTCATTGCCATATCCATTCAGTGCCAACCCTGAAATCATGGCACTGTAAGTCCATTGGTTCTTTACCTTCATTCTTTCGAATATGGTCAACCCTTTGACTAAAGATCCACATTTTAGGTACATGTCTAGTAAAGAAGTCTCGACAATCACATTTAAGCCACTTAAATTCTTTATTAAAAACCCATGTGCAGACCTCCCCAAATCTAAGGCACCCAAATTAGTACATGAAGATAGAACACTGACCAAAACACTCTCTTCAGCTTTCCAACATCTTTGATTAGTCAACTCTTGAAATAAACTAAGGCATTCACTCCACATTTCTTTACTTGCATGAGCCGCGATAACTGCACTCCAGGTAGCTAAACTTCTGTCAAAATCATCCATTTGTTTAAAAACTGAACAAGATTGTGTTATCTCACCACACTTCCCATACATATTTATTAAACTATTTTGCACAAACACATCATTGTCGAGACCGTTCTTGTAAACATGCCCATGAAACTGCATTCCTTCTTTAAGCCCGCGTAAACAAGCACAACCCTTAAGAAGTGAAGGGTAAGTAAACTTATCCGGCTTAATTCCCATTTCCAACATTTGATCATATAACACAATAGCTTTATCTACATTCATATCTTTAACATGCCCTCTAATCATAGTATTAAACTCAAACGAATTTGGATATTCAATTTGCTCAAAAACCGAGTTGGCATAGTCCATGCTGCCCCAGTTGGATAAAGCACAAGTCAAGACAAGATTGCTAGTGCAAAATGAGCTGCAAATCAAACCCAGTTTCAGGATTAGACAATGGGATTGCTTTAAGTCTTCCATGTTTTTGCATCTTTTCAAAAGGGAAATGCATTCTTGTTCTCTTGAAGCGAAATCTATCGCTTTTTTGTGATGGTGGTCTTCTTGTGGTTGTGGTAAGAATAGATTGTGATGGACTGATGTCCCAGCCATTTTGTCAAGTATGCACCATTAATAGTGTTTGTGTTTTTTGTGTGGGTGAGTAAAGAGAGATTTGGTTAATGATGATAAGTTTTTATTATTAGTAAATGGTTTTTATTTTCTTTTGGGGAAGGAGGGAATCTGATCCATGTATGGGACATTATCATGTAAGATAAATGGATAGGATAATGCATTTGAATGTGGGGTCCACATGATATAGAGCTCCATACTTTGTTTCTGTACTGAACACTACTACACAACTTCAGTAACAGAAACATGGAGGGCTGCTGATAATTTTGTTCCTTTAAAGTAAAAATCTACCATCGGTTTCGCCCTCTTCTTTACAATGTCACTTGCTTTGCGAGATGCTACTACCGCAAACCCGACACTGCTAATCAAACATCCATACTTTGTTTTTGTTGGTAGGTTTTGTTTTATCAATCGATCATCAAATTGGATGAAAAAGTTACACGATGATTTATTTTTGTTTCCAAAACCTTCAATAACATCAATCATTATAACATAACTTTCGAAACTTTAATTATATCGCACATGCTTTCAAAGTATAAAAAGAGTTTCCTTCAAAATTTCAAAAATTTAGCTTTTAGCCAAACTAACCGAACCGAATAAACCAAATAACCCGATACACAACCAATGAGCACCCCCACATCCTCCGCACTCAAGGACGGACTACATGGTAGCCAACTTTGTAGATGTCACCGAATTAACACTTCTCGAATCAGGCGAGACCTCTCTAGCGGAGGCTGCACTAATAATAAACTGTCGGGAGCGAAAAGTCAGTTTAGACTACGGGTGAGCATCGGGCCGGAACCGACCCGTCCCGACCCGATCCCGACCCATCCCGAATCCCAATAACATGGAAATGCCTAACCAAATCCCGACCCGAGTGTACGTCAGTGTGTGTCAGTCGCCGACTGACACACACCGACTGATACACCGACTGATACACCGACACCGACTGACAGTCGGTGTCGGTCGGTATCGGTTCCGGTCGGTTTGCGTTGTCGACTTTATAAGTAGATTAGTTCTAAATTAGTCAAACTTTGTACTCCCTCCGTCCCATATTAATTGTCCACAATGGAATCTTTGGATGTCCCAAATTAGTGTCAATATTCTATTTCAACTAATGAGATGAGACTTTAGTGGGTAAAAATGATATTTGATTGGTGGAGAGTGTAGTTAGTGGAATTTTCTAAAACTTTGTGCTTGATGTAAGCGGACGCTTAATATGTGACGGAGGGAATAATAAATTTTGTTGTTGATCACTCTTAGTTTCTTTACATGTCTTATGAATTTTCAAGCTTTGATTTAAAAACAAATTACCTAAATAGTCCGTATACATAGTACTTTTACCAATCTAAACAATTTTTTCGAGTTTTACAAAAATAACCAAAATATGTTACCATCATTTGCTTTCAGCTCTTTTCAGTCGCAAATTCCAAAATATGTCACCATTGGTGGCTTTTCTATTGTACACAAGAAAAAAAATAAATAAAGAAAACTCCAACCACATTTCACCTTCATTAATTTTGGAATTTTTTCCGTATACAATAAAAGTAAAAAGTTGTGCTAGACTCACAAAATGAGTTGGTATTGTTTGATTGATTTAATAAAAAGAAAAGAGAGAAACGTTAACCAAATACACCAATCAAACAATGACAACTCATTTTATAAATATGTTTTGTGGAAGTTTTTTTTTGGGGGTCTAGTAGCACTACTCAAAAGTAAAACTTCACCAACATTTAACCCTCGTTAATCTCCATCTTCTTCACCCACTCACTTCTACCCTCATTAAAATACTCATTTAATCCTCTTCACCCACTCACTTCTACCCACATTAAAACCCTCATTCAATCTTCTTCACCCACTCACTTTTACCCACATTAAAACCCTCATTCAATCTTCTTCACCCACTAATTCTCCATCTTCTTCCATAACATCAAATTTTCATCTTTATCCTTCAAAAACCACATCTATAAAATCCAAAAATACATCCCAACATATGTGTCAATTTTTGTGTAAAGAAATACTACGTAAGAAACAGGTAGTAGGTCGCGATTTGTAGTCTTTGGGTCGTGATTTAGGTGTGTTTTGGGTTGATTTTCACAAATTGGAGGTTGGGTGTATCATGGGTTCCATTTGTTACGCCCCGTGAACGCTTTGACAAAAAACTTTGACTTTTACCCGGAAACGACCCAACTTTGACCTTCATTCCAATACTCTTTTGACCATTGACAAAAACCCTTAGACATATAGACCTTTAAACCATTTTTTAAATAAAACTAGACTCAAATACTTTTAAAATGACGAGTGGCACCCTAAAGTGCACTACAACCCAAGGACCCAAGATGGGTTGTAGTGCACTTTAGTGCGCCACTCGTCATTTTAAAAGTATTTGAGTCTAGTTTCATTTAAAAAATGGTTTAAAGGTCTATATGTCTAAGGGTTTTTGTCAATGGTCAAAAGAGTATGGGAATGAAGTCAAAGTTGGGTCGTTTTCGCGTAAAAGTCAAAGTTTTTGGTCAAAGCATTCACGGGGCGTAACACCATTACCCCATTTCTCCATTTTACCACAATCCATGATCAACACCATCACCGAAGAAGGATATTTGACTGTAGCATTCCGAGGGTAGAAGCTCGTGAGAATATACGGATCTTCGAGGTAATCTAGGCAAGGCGAAAGAGCACGATGTTTTTAGGTGGTACAACCATAACAATGTCACTTGTACTTTTTTCCTCATTCTTGTTTGAGATAACTTCCTTCAAACTATTGCAAACAATAATTCGCAGCTTTTGTAGATTGACAAGCCCTTATGCTACACTAACAGTGAATAGCTTTTCTAACTTGAGACAACCAATAATCTCATTTGACATGTTGTTAAGTCCTTTTCAAATCTGATTTGAGAAGTGTTAATTCGGTGACGTCTACAAGTTAGAAAAGCTATTCACTGTTAGTTTATCACGAGAGCTTGTCAATTTGCAAAAGGTGCGAACTTTTGTTTGCGATAGTTTGAAGGAAGTTATCTCGAACAGATTTGAGGAAACAAGTATAGGTAAAATTGTTACAGTCGTACCAGCGAAAATCATTGTGTTCTCTCCCCTTGCCGAGATTTACCTCGAAGATCTGTATATTCTCACGAGCTTCTACCCTGGGAATGCTACAATCAAATATCCTTCTTTGGTGACGGCGGTGATCTTGCATTGTGATAAATTGGAGAAATGGGGTTATGAAACCCATGATACACCCAACCTCCAATTTGTGAAGATCATTGAGACAAAAGCAAATAGTTCTACAATAGACGAAGCATTGGCGAAATACAGTACGAAAAACACATAATAACCATTGAAATAATTATTTGATAAACTGAAGTCGAAATTACATTTTGCTAACTAGTTGCTTTTAGATGATAAGTTACAGGAAAAACAATTGTGTAATGGAAGATTAAACTCAACTCATGCCAGCTCTGAATTATTGATGGGTAATTCCGAAGGTGAGGAATGAAAATAAAAAGGTACAAATAAATTAATGGATTATCTCAAAATTTCTATCAATTTAGTGGTTAACCTGTAAAGTTACAATGTTTTTACTTAGAAATTCACAAGGGTGAATCTCAATTTCAAATATGAAGAAGTGAGTCAACAACAAAAATATTTTGTGGATTTCATCACATTTCTTTAAAAAGGTATATGTATATATTTTTTTTTCGGTTAAGGTATATAAATATTCTATCAATGATTGTTATGCTACTAAGTTTCTAAGGTATATGAAGAAGTGATTGTATTATTAAAAAAAAAAAAAAAAAAAAAACACACACACACAACTAACCTGATTGATATCACTAAACTTGAGCCTTAAAAACCTTTTGTTGCGGTGCGAAGAAGTAGGAATGGTTACGTGCAAGCTAGAGGTACTTCAAAGTACGTTGGAATCTCTTATATTAAAAACCTTTTGTTGTGTTGGCAACGAATTGGAACTTAATCGCAAGTCCTTGTAGGTTTTTATATTAGGTCTATGATTTATTTTTCTAAAAATAAGTTGGAATGTAATAACAATAACGAAAAGCTCAGACAGACTTCATCGGATTATTCTTTATGTAAGTACATGATCCGCGTGTAACAAATAGTATCATTGAGCTGTTGCTTCTTCTTACTGATATATTACGAAAATTGTTTTTGAATGACAAATATTGTTATTGTTACAGTAGTTGAAAATAACTATGTTTGCTGATAAAATGATTTTTAAAAGTACCTAAGTGATTATATGGAATAAAGTGTTGACCGTGTATAACAAATGGTCAAACATTTAGTTTTTGCTTAAAAAGTTAAAATTCTTGAAAACTTTGATTAATGTTGTTAGACTAAAATACGCTACCCATAAAAGGCAACACGATCTATTAATTATTAATTACAATTTAACCTACAAACCTTTTCCACTTCGCTTACTCCACAAATAAATACGGCTACGCACACGCAAATTGACATTACGATACACTGTCGCCGCTGTACGCGTGCATCGTCTACTCGTCTAGTATGTTATCAGTTAATGAAGCGAAACAAAAAAGGTTAATTAAGGACTTCTTTAACAGAAACAAAAAAGGCTGATTAAGGACTTCTTTAAGAGAAGAAGTCGTGTCCATCCCGGACATTTAAACTCTACAACATCTAAGGGGAATATATGATCAATTCTACGCAAAAAGAGCTCTAAAGACAAATTTGTTGTCTACATTATTTGGGGTCACTATTGTAGACCATCCTTTGTATACCTTTGGAGTGATATCCGAACGCTGAAACTTATTGGTATTGCCTACAAAATCTAACATTATCTGTGAATGACTTTCATGATACGTGCATCATCATCCGAGAAGGTTTCATATAGTAAGTTGTACAATCTATTTATACATGTTATTGATTGAACAATCAAGAATAAGAACAATGAATAAGATTGTCGGAGACCTGTGTTTCATTATATCTTGTAAGTATGAGTTCTCATAGAAGAAAAAACTGAATTTACAGGACAAGAAGTATATGTTTCACATTTTATTCAACTTTCAGGGCATGATACTATGATAGTGGCGTTTAAAGCTTGGATTTCAAATTTATAATAATTTCCAGGATATTACCATGTTGGTTATATGTACACCATGGGAGATCTTGAATTTCAGCAATTCACACATTGTTTTGGGTGATGAACTTAAATATTATATAAATATATATTTTTTTTCCACCGGAAGAAGTGTGAGAAGGCCTCCGACCTATGTAAAAGCTTCTTATTAGGTCACTCAGTTAAGAACACATAAAGATTGGTCATCCAAGTATTTTGATCTAGGTCACCCACATATAATCTGTTAGAAACGGCCAACATGACAAATCTACATTGTTCTGGTGGTCAAAGCATAATATGCAAAGTTAATATACGCGTTTGATGGTCAAAACATAAAGCCTATAACATCAAAAAAAAAAAAAAAAACCTAACTCCAACAGCCAAGAAGATGGAGGAGGGGCCGACAACAATGATGTAGGGTACGGGCAAGGGCGGAGACAACACCATGCTAAGGTAGGGTGGCAATGGCGTAACGGTTAAGACTTAAGAGGACTAACTCCAGTTGCAAATGATATAGAAAAAGTAATAATGCTTGTTGCATTACTTCCATATATCCACAAGGCAACCCTTACACTTTAGTCTGTGTTGAACCTGTTTAGTGTTTAAATACATCCTCATATACAAATCCCAGGAACCTCAGGTTTTTTTCATCAATTCTATTTCCACAATGCAGCCTAAGAAGATTTTCTAAGGTTTTGCAGCACCAAATATAAACAAATAATATGCTTTCGCAGAAGGAAATAATATATCTATACATAACTGTAGTGGGCATTGAGGGAATTACCATGCCAGAATAACAGTTGACAAAGTCACTAGGTACCAATTAGATATCAAAGTGTACTAATTTTAATCACAGCATTTACAAAGACTTTTTGAAGCAATGTAGATCTTTGATCCTGTGTTGCTGTATGTATTTTATCGTCCATCAGAAACTATTAATAATCCATGACCAATTACCATATAGAACATGATTCGTATATCTCAAAGTCAGTAATACATGGGATAAAGAAAGATATGAATTCCAATGCAGCTAAAGCTATTATGAAAGAAAAGATCATTGCTCTAATTAACATTAATATGAACTGACAAAACATAAAAAACGTTTCATAAAGCTCCCGCCATTCCCCCTATTACTATCTATTATCCAACAACAACATTCAAAAGCTTGCTACTATAGCCACACTAGGAACAAAATTGCAAAAATCCAATGGTTCACATATAGGGAAACAAAGAATAGAAAACCACCTTCATAATATTAGCATAAAGTCGAGACAAAATTTGTGAAGGGTCCAGTGGAACCAGGCGAGCCACGATATGCTTCAATTTTTGAGTTTCCTTAATGTATTAAGCTCACACTGCTGTCTGTCGTCCTTTGTATGAACCTATTCATTTCCTAGTATAACAACACGCTACCAAAATCCAATAATCCTACCATATCCAATCATTTCAAAGCAGCATTTCTACGAGAACCACGAGTTGGCTTCTTTGAGTAACAAGAATTCCACTCACCACCATCTTGAGCATAATAATCCATCGGATAATCAACACCGCCGTCATTTCCACCACAACAAGTCTCACTCTTCCCACAACATTCCACACCCTCACCACAATTCGACCCCGAATCATCCTTAACATCAACAACAACCCCTTTCTTCTCCTTCTCCCACCACCCCGGCAAATCCCCTAAAGCAATCTCCGCCTCAAACGTAGTCAACAACGGCTTAACAAACGCATCACCCCAATCAATCGACAACCTAGGACACGCAATCTGAATCCAAGCATCAACCGAATCACCAAACAAGCCAATCCTAGTAGGAGACAACTCCGACATCAAAACAATCGTCCACGTCATCCCTTTCTCCTCCATCTTCTTAACCAACCTATCCAATATCCTCGGATTCCCTTGCCTCCCTAACGTCCCTAAAACAATCCCCCAATTCTTCGCCTCTCTACTCTTCAAAATCGCGCTCTTCCTACACTCCTTCATTCCTACATGATCATACTCCTCCAAAAACAACGTCCCTATATACGGATCATATCTAAACGCCTTAATTCCCGGATTCGCTATCATAAACGCCTCTAAATGAAACCTTCCGTCCGCCACAAATATCAAAACCAAATCACTCTCATTCTCAACTCCCACATCCCCAACACGAATACTCGGCGCGGTACATCCTAAAACCTCCCCGGCCGATAACGGCTTCGACTGAGGCACCAAAACCCTAAACCCCACCTTCTCAAGCTCCGGTTTCGCCGCGCGAATCGCCGTCCCAAACTGAATAGTCCCCGCAACCACTAAATTCTCAAATCTCACCACATCAAAGTTAACTTTCACCGTTTCGACTAACCGACTTACGTCGATTTTAATATCCACAAAAACATACAAACAAGGCACCACAGTATTATCCACCGGAACCAAACAGCTATGTCCGTAATGAATCAACAAGTCCGCGTGGAGCGCACGCGCCGCGAGGTCGTCGACGCAGCACGCGCCGTAGGTGACGTCACCGAGGACGAAACAGTCGGTGGCGTCGGTGAAGGTGGTGATGATGTCGGAGATGATGAGGGAGTACATTAAGAGGCCTTCGGGGAACTGGAGGGCGACGCGCTTGGAGCGCGTGGATTGTACGCGCCAGATGGATTTGTGGATTTCGAAGGTGTAGTTTGGGGGGAGGAGGGAGATGGCGGTGTTTAGGGATGGGTTGGAGGTGATGGAGGAGGGGATTTGGTTTTTTATGAAGCGTTTGGGCTGACGTGGCGGTGGTTGTTGTTGATCGGATGTGGTGGTGGTTATGGTGGTTTGCGGTGGTTCCATTTTTTAAGGGTTTATGTTTATGGTGCGGGGAGAAGAGTGTTTTTTGTGTTTTATATTGAGAATTGAGAAAGTAGGTTTGATTATACAAAAGGGTAAAATAGTCCATTTCCAAAAATTCTTTCATTTTTGCTTGGAATAAATTAGGGGTGAGCAATCCCGACTGCCGTCCCGATCCCGACTCCCGACTACCTTCCCGATACCGATCCGACTGTAATGGGTCGGGATTCGGTTTGCGTTTTCCTGGTAATCGGGATTCGGGTCGGGTCGGGAGTCGGGACGGTCCCGAGAAAACACAGCCAAAATCAAGATTCAGGATGATTCGAGACCATTATCGGGATTCGGGACGAGTCGGGACCATTATCGGGTCGGGAGTCGGTTTGGGTTTTTCCCCGTTGTCGGTATCGGGATTAATCGGGACGGGTCGGGATTCGTCCCGATGCTCACCCCTAGAATAAATTGCAAGTTCAGTCCCTAATTTTTTTTTATTATTTTTATTATTTTTTTTCAATACACTCGTCGTTTTTGTGAAGAACTTACAAGTGCACTTTGGTCCGTGGCAAAAATTAATTGATTAAATTACTCTCACAAGGACAACTTCATATCAATGCTGATGAGACCGACTTTGGTGTAAGGGGTGATCAACATTAATACGAAGTTGTCAAATAAGCTTATTTGATCCCTTTACTTCGTCTACTAAGCTTACACAGGACGACTTCGTATTAAATTCGTTTTTTTGAGAACTTACAAGTGCACTTTTATGTAAGTAATTTGATCATTAAATTTCTCTCACAAGGATAACTTCGTATCAATGCTTACAAGTGCACTTTGGTCCCTGTCAAATAAGCTTACACAAACACCGACTTGACATTAGGGGGTGTATTCAACAAATGAAACTAGAGCTCATTTTGCATCTTATCAAACAACGACTTTAGGAGTGTTTTCAACCGACAAAACTAGAGTTGAAACCGGAGCTTATATCGTAAAGCTGGAATTTGAAGAATTTGTTTTTTTAAATATGTTTGGTGAATTAGCTGAAACTAAAGCTTATTATTTTCAAACAACATAAAAGGACATTAAATTAAAAGTATTATTGTATGTGTAAACTTATGTGGTAGCATCATGTTAGTGACAACAACAAAGTGATAACTCTTTCACAAACACAATAAACTATTGCCAGGTCGATTTAGACATAATATTAGTCATAATAATTTTAGGCCACCCAATCATTTTTCTTGAATTAAATTCATATATATCCAAGCTTTTGCATGTTAATCAAGAATAGTTTGAAAAATATCTAAGTAACTCAACTATTAGAAAGTTTCAATTATTTCTAAAAGCTCATTTTCATTGGCTTAAGCTTTAGCTTTTTAAAAACTTTTATAAGTTGGTATGTAAAAAAATTACTTTGTTCTGTAAGCTCTTATAAGCTTGTCCCCAGAGCCTTTTAAAAAAAAAAAAAAAAAAAAAAAAAAAAAAAAAAAAAAAAAGCTTGTCCCCAAAGACACATATGCTAAGTTATTTCGTATCAATGCTGATCAGAGGTATGATCATTTCTTTCTTTGATTATCAACTCTTTATGGGCATCTTGATTATGTGTGGCATAGCTTTAATCGGGCTCTATTTAATGAATCTAGTAAAACTATATGTGTAAGTCATCAACAATGTGATCGTGCAATTTATGCAAGCTAATTCAACAGTGAGACATAATTCTATCATTTTAACTGTTGAGAACAGAAAACCAATTCGTCGACTTAAGTGGCCTATTTATTGCCTTCCCAAGAAAAAAATGGCCCAACTATTATTTCTCCGCGTAGATGGTGACACAGAATTATCGGGTTCACTAAATAGAGCAATATCAACAATTTAAGGACTTCCTGTACAGAGTGCTTTAAATATCAACAAGATTTGCAAGCTTTCATAACCATGAATCATCCCATCTCAATTAAACTCTCGGTAAGAGCCATACAAACAGGATCTGATACGTTGCAATAACTACTAAGGTTCTCCTTCCATTTTGTTATCATTGCATAGAGCTGATTTGTCTTTAAAAAGGATGCATCCTGATTAGAGGTATTTGTGCCCAAAATCAAAAAAATGAGCTAAATGGACAAATTTTTTAAAAATTTGGGTACATTTGGTCCCCCTCTTTTTTTTGAAATGGGCATATATTGCCCATTTAGAAGTTAAATGGGCATAATGGGCACATGTTTTTCTCTCAATTAGAGAAAATTAAATTGTTTTTAATGAAAAACTTATGGATATAGTATATTTAGTTACTTAAATATAAATGGGGTGTTACGTTTGAGGAATTTTTTTTTTGTTGTTTTATGTCTTTTCTAAAGTGATTCGTACAACATGCACCCGTTATTAGCCCGTGCCCGTTTAGCCCATAGCCCGTTTAGCCCATAGCCCGTTTAGCCCGTAGCCCGTGCCCGCCCGGCCCACCCGTTTTGCCACCTCTAATCCTGATGATAATGCAAAACAATCTTTGTATAGTAAGTCTAAAAATAGCGATGGTGCATATAATATCATTTGCAGCAACTAAGCTTTGTTCACTGTATGCACTTTTACAGTATCAGTATGATATAGCAGTTACCTAGAGTTGATTTGAGATCGGATGATTCTCAAGTTGTGAAAGCTTGCAAATAATATTCAAACCACACTCTGTACAGGAAGTCTTAAAATTAAGATCATCTACACTTGCAGTGACTATAAGCTGTGTTTCGTTCTTTTTCTAAGTATTCAAATTGCATTAGGAGCTTCTACACTAGAAATTGCAAGCATTGTCGAAAACGTAACATCCAAGTGTCACATTAAAACAACGTAGCTGAAGTGTGACCATGAAAGATCTAACCAAAAGTTGATGCCAAGCAGGGACGGACTCAGGATTTTTGAGAGGGTGTTGCACAATTTTTTTTTTATGACCATGAGTACTAAAGTTGCCCGATAAAGAATTTATTAAGTAAAATTGGGTGTTGCACGAGCCCAGAAAAGACACATTTTATAAAAAATTAACACTTCGTGATCTAAAATTGGGTGTGGCCCGTGCCACACCCGGCTCCCATGTGGGTCCGTCCATGATGCCAAGTAAACGAGAAGTCACCAGAACTCCTTTTTATCTTTAATCTAAAAGCATAGCATGAAACTAACATGACAGTTATGCTTACCTTTCATACCATAAATATTTTCATTATCATATGAAGGCACCAAACAAACCTTTTAATGACGCATAATCTGATCACCAAAACTTACGGAAAAGAAGAACCGAGAACTCACATAATCTGAAAGACACGGGTAAATTATACGCCAGCAAAACCAATCAATTTCAGTCCTCTCTGAATCTAAAGAAACATGTCCTTCACTTATCTCGGCCACAGAAAGAGAAGAAGAAGAAGAGCACATGGAGAAGTAACAACAATACCCACGATAATAATAAAATAAATAAACAAATAAAGATAGTAACCACCAGTTTTTGCTTCCAGCTATGCAACAAAAAGGAAAAGTCGAAAACATAAGCAGGAAAAATGGTCCAATCCATGCGCAAGTTTACAAGCTTTTAGACCTAAGCAATCGAAGAGCGGGATGATAAATAATCATGAGAGAAAGACCACGAATAGTGCTTATAGAAAATGACTGCAAACAAGATGGAAAAACCAGCAGATATAAAACAATCTCATCACGCAAGTTTCCACACAAGAGAAACTGAGAAATCAAATAACGTAAAGGCAATGTACAAACGAATCAAAATTATCCTTTGGTTATCTTCAATTGACACGGTTATATTGTAGATACTGTCTTAAAATGTGATGGCAACAATGCATCCTCAGGAATCTGGGCCAAGCAACAGTAACAAGAGCACAGACCAGAAAAACAAAAAAATGAGATCAAATGAGAGGAAGGCAGAAGCCACAGAAATAGATTGACCAAGACAATACTCCATAGCAGACCATATTAACAATAGCTGGTATTAATATGTATACCAGGCCGAACCCCGGTGTTTGATACTAGTACGTATACCAGGCCGAAACCAGGTGTTTGATATGTATACCGGGCCGAAACCGGGTGTTTGACATGTATACCGGGCAGAAACCGGGTGTTTGACATGTATACCGGGCAGAAACCCGGTGTTGATATGTATACCGGGCCGAAACCCGGTGTTTGAAATGTATACCGGGCCAAAACCCGGTGTTTGTAATGTATACCGGGCCGAAAACCGGTGTTTGTAATGTATACCGGGCCGAAACCCGGTGTTTGAAAGGTATACTGGGCCGAAACCCGGTGTTTGTAATGTATACCGGCCGAAACCCGGTGTTTGAAATGTATCCCGGGCCGAAACCCGGTGTTGATATGCATACCGGACCGAAACCCGGTGTATGAAATGTATACCGGGCCGAAACCCGGTGTATGAAATGTATACCGGGCCGAAACCCGGTGTATGAAATGTATAACGGGCCGANTCATTATCCTGCTACGAATTAATGAAGAAAAAAAAATATAATAATCTTACATTTAACCAGATCTAAAAATTTGAATATAAAAAGCACAAAATCAACAAAGAAGATAGAATACTTGCATAGCTTAATACTTATTGCATGCAGGCATTATTGTCTAAGAGTTACCACCGAAGATAATCACCACCTATCAACTTTAAAGCTCCAATATTTATAGTTTTGTACTCCTTAGCTACTTGCCAAAAGGCTGAGCAGTTAAAAGAAATTCACTTTTTTGAAGACGTAAATGTACTTGCAAAACCCATATTGTATATGTAACTTATCTAGAAGCAGAATTCATGAGTAGATAATAACTCGTGCAACTTTCTTCCTATATACAAAATCATGATAAGAAAATGCTAGTATGGTTTTACAAGTCTATCTAAATCAATAACATAAAAATATAGGTAGATGCAGGGTATTAAGAGTCATACCTAGAGGGTGAGCATATCAGAAAAGAGAGGTGGTCCAACTTCGAGTTCGCCGTCAACGTGTGCAAAAACTTCTCGCCATCTTTCACCTAGAAGGTCATAGGAAATAGTACGAAGATACCACTGGTGGGCAAGATCAAGAGCAACAACCATGCCTATAGATACGTGGCGTCCAGTTTGACGTACATGAAAACCAGCATCCAAATCAATAACATAAAAATTATCCCAGAGGGTGTATGGAGGCGAGACATGAATACGATCATAGCGCGTCCAGTCTGGCCTCAGCCTAGCAAGAGCAACGGCTACAATCCGTGTCCAGGGGACCTCATGTATGTCACGATGGCAGTAAATCTTGAAAGCCCAAGGTCCATAAAAAATTAGAAAATCAAGTTGAGCCATGCCATGGGGTGGGTGGGGCACGGGGAAACCTTGAAAAGCATTGCCAATCAAGTGATGTGTAGGCACGGTTCGGAAGACGGGTTGACCATCAAGGAATGAAACCAAGTAAGTAATTAATCCGTCTTGATTATAGTGAATCGTGGCCATAGGGTGGTGGGTGTTGAGGTGCTGGTTGTCGGGAATGGGAGTAGCCACGTGAAAAAGAGTTTCCCATTGGTTTGTGGCGGAGAGAAATTGAGAGTAGGTTGGGACCTGATTCCCATTGAGACTTAGATGTGATATCCTAAACTGCTGCGGCTGTTGTTCTTCATGAGAGAGGCGAACACCAGCAAACTCTATCCAAAGGCCATTGGGGACCTCAACTGAATGCACTTGTCTACGAAAAGGGTTGACAACACTCAAAGACACAAGGAATTGGTCTTCATCATCAGCAGGATGACGAGTCCGTCTACGAAACAGAAAGAGACTACCAGACATGTCCAAGAGTCTCAATTCATCACCAACATTAAAGGGGGGACCAGCTAACGGAAAAAGCATTTCCCTCGCTCGTTGATGCAAATCAAATCTATGAGCCATAAGAACCCCTATGTTATCACCCAGCCCACGGACATGGAAAAATAACCATAAACTACTAACTCTATTCCTATTATACTGAGATACAAACTGATCCCCAGAAATCAAGTTATTGAAACCATGGTTTAAAACCCTTAAACGGTTTATTTCGGGTAGATCAAGTCGGTTCAGTATACGCTCAAGCACATCATAAGGTAACCTCCGAAAAAAATCCATACTTTTTTGTTTCTTTGTTTGTTTGTGTTTGAGTGTTTATAATAGAAAAACAAAAGATTAAAATAGGGAGTTCATGATATCGATTGAAATGTGGCCGGAGGGTTTAGGGCATAGTGTAGTTAGTTAGTTAGTTAGTTACAACAAGAAGAAAAGGGCGGGTTTTGGTTGTTAGAATATTTGTTTGTTTCGTTTTGGGAATTTTTTTTCAATTGGGAATTGGAAACGTCAAATTCCCTCTTCTTTTTTTCCTCTTCCAAAAAAACTAGTGCAACAATTAATGTGTCATCCGTTAATTTAAGGGAAGTGATTTGTACACCATTTTTTTTAGCCATCCACCACTAAATTACACCAGTGATGCACACAGTACAACACTGCTATGCATGATTTAGTGGTGGATGGCTAAAAAAATGGTGTACAAATCACCTCCATTAATTTAATTTTCCTTTTATTGATTTGTCATCCATTAATTTTATTTTTAAAACAGATAATTACATGTTATTATTATTATACACATTTTTACAATCAAATAAAACACACAAATCTTTATACAATTTTTATGCTGATGGTACTTATGCTTTTGAAAACCGGACCGGACCAACTGTTTCAACCGGAATCCGGAGCCGCTATTGGTTCGGCTAGCCTATAAAAGCCGTTCTAAAACAAAACGGAGAGGGCCAGTCAAAACGGGTCGGACTGTGATCATCTTTTTATTTTTATTTTTTTTTCGTCCGGTCAATTAGTTCGTCTTTGTTATTTCGTTGGCGCCTAAACTTTAATCACATGGTACCCAATGCGGGTACCCTACTAGTTTTAGTTAACTAAGACTGCTACTTGTAAAAAAACATCAAACACACAAAAGTAATTTTAACCTCTATTTATTAGTATAACGGTAGGTTGATTTAGACTTATGAATGAGAGTGGAATTAATCGCTTATACACGGTGATTGATGCAGGGTTCTCACTAGTACTTGACATGTCTGTTGCAGCCTTGCAGGGTTGTGTGTCATGGTTTCGGTTGACTTGCCAAGATCATCCTTGTTGATAGGGGTCCCTCGATACACCGGAGGAGGTCTGGTACCTCACTGTTTCATTTATGAAAAAAAGAAAAAGAAAAAGGTCGTTTGGTTCGTGATAGTCAAAATGATGAGATGTCAAAATTATGGGGCGTTTCTAAATCCTAGGAATTGAAATCATGTCACATGTTTGGTTAGAAGAGTTTTGTTCAAGAAATTATAATATATACAACAACAAATGACATACAGAAATATACCCTTCAGGTTCATATCTAATACCATCAGGGGATGAAGCGATGAGAATGATATCGCTGATGCGCTTATCTTCTAACTTGCTGCCATTATCTCAATTAACTGTTACTTATCTTATTGAGAAATACTTTTCAAGTTTCTATTAAAAACTACAATTCAAAAACTTGCCCATTATTCTAAGCAACGTTTATTGATAGATAAAAATATATATGAGCAAATAGAGCTCCCTGCATCATACTTCAATTGCGAAACATACTCAAATAACTATACCCATGACCACTTTATTTTGATTTACAATGAATTCCCAAAAAAAGACGCCCTAAAATGCCTAATCTAGTAAGTGGATTTGTACTCAAAACTGAGAAGTAGCATATAGCAGCGATGATCGAGCTCAAGAGGAAGGCGATCGAAAGAGCCAATGTTTTAGTAAAGGTGACATGACCATTTATAATGAAATACAATAAAATAGGGAAAAATGTCTAAAAATACATTCAACTTGCCACTTATTACTATTGTATGCTATGAACTCTTTTTTTTCCTATTGTATGCACAAACTTTCTTAATCACCCTATTGTAACAATATTACGGGTTTTTATTCTATTAATTACACCGTAATTAGTGTGATTAAGTATTGCCACGTCATCAAAAACCCGTAATATTGTTACAATAAGGTGATTAAGAAAGTTTGTGCATACAATAGGAAAAAAAAAGTTCATAGCATATAATAGTAATAAGTGGCAAGTTTAATGTATTTTTAGACATTTTTCACTAAGGGAAAAAGGAGGAAAAAAAAGAAAAAAAGAAGAAAAAGGAAAAAAGAAAAAAAGAAATTAAAAAATAATAATAATAAAATAAAAAACGGTATACAGTCTAACCGGTATACATCTGTACCAAAAACAAATAGGAAACGAAAAAAAGAGCAGCTAACTAAAGTTACTTATCAAAAACTGACACCACGAATTCCTTGATTGGCGTTATTTACGTACCCAAGCCTAATTTCTTGAACCTACAAAATTTTAACCACACAGTTCTGTCGTAGCAACCGAAATACTATCACATGGAGTTAGTCAGAAGTTACCAAACAACTCCCTGCATAAATTTGTGCACATAAGACAGATTCATGATCCACAATACCAAATAGCTTTGCAGTCTAACTTGATTCATCGCCTGCAAAACCATACCCATCCGATCTGCCAAGTTGCAACCAATACTGAACTATAATTAAAGGAAGAAGGTACCTTATGCAAGAATATCTACTATCTAGTCATATTTTTTCCCACCTACAGAGCCTAAAAGCCAAATGCATCCACCATAACAAATACCTTTAAGTCGAAAATAAACTATAAGTTGGAATAGAGGGTTACACAAAAAGAACCTGAATACCGTTACCAGAACTCATATTAGGCGCACCAGTTAACAAACCCACTAAATCTACCATCACAAAGGGCAACCAAAGTGAAATCATATTGGAAACAATAAGTTACAAGAACCTAGTATCCATTGTCATCAACACTTCAAATACTGAACCTACGAACCAACCTTAAGTGACGTTAACTGCATACCCATACCTAATTCTTGAACCTACAAAACCTGAACCCCACAGTTCTGTTGGATAAACCGAATATTACTGAAAGAAAGCTATTTATAGTTTACCCGTTACCAACAACTCGCTGCATATATGTAGGCACATATGACAAAAATCTTGAGTGATGTTAAATGTATACCCAGATCTAATTCTTGAACCTACAAAACCTGAACCCCACAGTTCTGTTGGATAAACCGGATATTATTAAAAGAAAGTTGGTCATAATTTACCCGTTACCAACAACTCCCTGCACATATGAACCAACCTCCTGATGAATCTGCGATGAAAACAAGTATGCGATCCACCATAGCAAATAATCCAAATATAACAATAGAATATTGATTTATCACCTACAAAACCAGGACCCAACCAATCTCTTGTGACAGATAGATGAGCAATCCATACTGAGCTATATGACCAAAAGAAGGACTACCTTTTTTTCCAGCAATGTTTAGTCAAAGTTTCTCCACCTACAGACGAAAATAACCAAATGCATCTACCATAACAAATACCTTTAAGTCGAAAATAAACTATCACTTAAAATAGAAGGCGATACAAAAAGAACCTGAAAACCGTACTCCTCTGAAAACAGTTAAGTCAAACTAATAATTGGACACACCTTGTCAACAAACCTAATAGAACAACCATCACAAACAAACATGCGAATCGAAGTATTTATATCATTGGACATAAACTTTTAACACATACCGAATTTATGAACCAATAACCTAAACTTTCATTTTTGGCCTCTTTTACGCACTTTGGGACGTTTTTGCCCCTCAAATTTTTGAAAATCCAGGGGCAAAAAGTCATAAAAATGTCCCAAAGTGCGTAAAGGAGGCTAAAAATGAAAGTTTAGTACACTAGTGAGGGAAAAAAAAAAAAGGTTCGATACTAAAAGTGATTTTTTAGGCAAGTATGGTACGTTTTGAAAGAAAATTTTCCCCGAATAATTAGCTATCAATATTTATCGATATAAAAAACGTTTGGCAGATAGAGATCGATTATGTGCATATGACAGGGTGGATGGAATAACAATTGGGTATTTATAGGTATCTGTGTCGGTTAGGAATTTTGTTGACTCAAACGCAATATGACCTAAAGGCGGTTCTGGAATAAAGAACCAAATCCTATAAATACTGGAAGCGCCTATATTATATAATATATACAAGTATACAACACACAATTAAACCTCAAATTCTATAACTGATCGAATAAGCTGAATCATGGAACACGGTCGAAGGCCTAACAAGAAACAAAAGTTTTCATACTATAGTGAAGAACTGGAACTTAAACAAGATCACGCAAATCGCCCATTATGGGCTTGTGCAGATGGACGGATCTTTCTTGTGACATCCTCACAATTGTATAACCAAGCTTCTGATTTCGTAACTGCTATCGCCGAACCTTTTCGCAGGTCCGAGTTTTTGCATGAATACAATCTCACTCCCCAGTCACTTTACGCGGCTGTGTCCGTGGGTTTAGAAACTGAGACCATCATAGCTGTTTTGATCAAGTATGCAAAGACCAAGCTCCCTAAGGTGCTAGTCGAGTTTATTCATGCCTCAACTGAAAAATGCGGAAAAGTAAACTATCCCTTGTTGGAGGAGTATGATTTCGAAAATGATACCATCAATCCGGACCTTGAGATAGAATTAAAGCCTCATGCACAACCACGTCCGTATCAAGAGGAGAGTCTTACTACTATGTTTGGAAATGGTAGAGCAAGGTCTGGCATAATTGTGTTACCTTGTGGGGCTGGAAAGTCTTTAGTGGGTGTTTCTGCAGCCTGCCGAATAAAGAAAAGTTGTCTCTGTTTGGCAACAAATGCCGTGTCGGTGGATCAGTGGGCTTATCAGTTCAAGTTGTGGTCGGACATTCCTGATGAACGTATTTGTCAGTTTACATCTGATAGCAAAGAAATGTTTTGTGGGAATGCTGGAGTTGTTGTCACCACTTATAACATGCTTGCTTTTGATGGTAAGCGATCTCAAGAGTCTGAAAAGATCATTGAGGAGATAAGAAATAGAGAATGGGGATTGCTACTCATGGATGAGGTGCATCTGGTTCCTGCTTCGACCTTTCGCAGAGTCATTAGCGTTGCTAAATCCCACTGCAAGCTTGGGCTTACTGCTACACTTGTTAGGGAGGATGAAAAGATCACGGATTTAAATTTTCTTATTGGACCTAAACTGTACGAGGCAAATTGGATGGATTTGGTCAGAGGAGGGTATATTGCCAACGTACACTGTGCTGAAGTGCGGTGTCCAATGACAAAGGAGTTTTATGCTGAATATCAGAAAAAAGAAAATTCCAAGATCAAGAAACAAGCATTGTGTGTGATGAACCCGAACAAGTTTAGAGCTTGCGAGTTTCTTATTCGATTCCATGAACAGGAGCGTGGGGATAAGATAATCATTTTTTCCGACAATATTTTTTCACTCGAGAAATATGCAAAGAAACTTCACAAACCAATGATTCATGGTGGAACAAGACATGATGAAAGGACAAAGGTATTAGAGGCTTTCAAAACCAGAAAGGATTTTAATACCGTGTTTCTTTCAAAGGTTGGAGATAATTCTATCGATATTCCGGAGGCAAATGTAATTATTCAGATTTCGTCTCATGCTGGTTCGAGACGTCAAGAAGCCCAACGGCTTGGGCGTATTCTTAGAGCAAAGGGTACTCTCCAGGGTAGAATGGCGGGAGGAAAAGAGGAAAACAATGCCTTTTTCTACTCCTTAGTATCTGTTAATACACAGGAAATGTACTACTCAACCAAGAGGCAGCAATTTCTGATTGATCAAGGTTATAGTTTCAAGGTGATAACAAGCCTACCTCCACCAGACAGAGGGGCCGAGTTGTCCTATCATTGTCTGAAGGATCAAAATCAACTTCTTGCTGAGGTTTTAAGTGCTGGTGATGATGCAGTAGGCATGGAAATATTGAAAGATGATGCAGATGGCAAAGCGCTTCATAAGGGTCAACTCAAGGGATCCATGAGTGCCAGGACTGGACAAAAGGGCGCTTTAGCAGAGAGCAAGCCCAAGATTCCAGCAAAGAGACATCAACTGTTTGCTAAGCGTTTTAGTGGGAAATAGCATCTAATATGAAAACTGGAGCTCACCTGTATAATGTTCAAAAACCTATCAGCTACAATGTACAGTAGTTTTTTTTATCTTGTTGATCTCTAAGCAGACACATATAGAGGCTTTGTATACTTGAAATGACAATCAATGTGCTAATGATATGTTGTTTTGTGTTCAGTTTTATCAGTTTATGTTTCAGTCATATTGATTATGGCCATAAGGCCAAGACAGACGCGTGTGGTTTAGCTTAAGAATGTCATGGTTAATAAACTCTATAGCTGAGTACACAGAACAACATTAGTTATTGAAAGTGATGTCGATTCGACTATCCATAAGATGTGAGGAACCAAGATTTGTAAAAAACTATCAACCGAAAGTGACACATTACCAAATTTTACCATCTATGACAATGGACAAGACCTTGATTCCTACTTTTGTGCATGACAGGAGTAGTAATGCAACACTATCTTACACTTTGATGCGATAATGGATGTGTATTATGAACCGCTAAAGTCTATTGTTCTTATTCACTGTTCTAATTCTACATTGTCAAATTGATCTTATTAATTATTATAGGCCCTTTCAAGTGACTAAAGATTCACCCTTTCAATGTAGTTTTCTGGGAATGAAACAAGTCCCATAGATGAAAGTATGAAACCACCTGAATCTCCATACTGTCATTTGGTTTCATACATGTCATTGACAATATGTATGAACAAATCAGTAGTGCAGGCTTAATACCGAGAAAGATTGCATACTATTGAAACATATTGTGGTTAACCCGATCTGCTATAGCCAGCGATAATCCTGCAATTTTAGTGCCTGAAGTGAAATCTCATAACTTTCTTCCAGATTTATGAGGATGGTTCGCATTGTTTTGTTTGTACATATGTGATTTATTTGATCCTTTTGATTTTGCTCCTTAACATGGATTTAAAGCTTTTGAATATCGTTGTTGGATAGTAATAGTGGGAACGATAAGAGCTTTTTAAACCTTTCTTCTGTTATGTCGCTTCATATCAACGCTAACTGTACACTCTTTATGGGCTTCTTGATCATGTGTGTTGAGGGTGTTGCAAAAAT
Source organism: Artemisia annua (assembly GCA_014162995.1). Taxonomy (NCBI): domain Eukaryota; kingdom Viridiplantae; phylum Streptophyta; class Magnoliopsida; order Asterales; family Asteraceae; genus Artemisia; species Artemisia annua. The sequence goes on from LBNU01004897.1 coordinate 47,604, forward strand.
CGGCCAACTCGGCCGATTAATCGGTGATTACAAGCTACAAGGCCCTGGAACTTGGAGAGATTTACAAGGAAATCGGCCGATTAATCGGCGATTACAAGGTAATCGGCCGATTAATCGTTAAAAAAACGCTACTCGGCCCCGGACCGCCTCAGTACCGATTTACGATTTTTGCAATTTGTAGCTTTTATCATGTTATGAGCAATATGAGCATACTTTAAAGTATTGGTTTTAGATGCTTACACACAAACACCGTTTATCAATGGATTCTTGAACCCAAATAGGGATCACATCTCGAATTCTGATTAGTTTCATTGTTTATGCTTCTAATGAATCTACTCAAGACCACGACGCATTTCAATGGTTATTATGCAAACAATAATATTCGGATTCCTATCAAGTTTGTTAAGGATCTCAAGTATCAGTGTGTTGGATCAGTTTCTGTACCATGGTGGCATTTATCTAGTCAACGCTATCCAAGTATATTAGCTCGGTTGTATGTATGCAGCAAGCCAGTATTCAGTAGCTATATGTGCAAGTTCCTTATAGAAGGCTTTTGACATCCAAGATATGTCTTTACAATTTCTGCTATGTACCTTTGTAAATGTAAGTTCAATTCTTTATTAGGACCATGATGAAGTTGATAACAGAAACTTGACATATTAAGCGCCGATGCAAACCCAAAAGTATTGATCGAACATAGTGTACTCAAAACGAGCTAAGTAATGAGACGATACATGATAAATACATAGAATAAGTGGAGAAGAAACACATATAACATTTCGTATTCCCTCAAAACCAGTTGTATATCATACAATTTCTGCTATAACCTTTTTGATGTTAAGTAAAATACTTTCTCACGATGTTACTAATTCTGACAACAGAAACTCGACATGTAATATGCAAACGCAAGAACTTAGACTGAACATGATATTAAGTGTACACCAACAAACGAGAAAACGTATCAGATGTTGCACAAGAGCCTAACAATAAGTACCTCAACTGTTTATGTTTCCAACTCTCTATCCAATTGGAAAAAAGAATTGCAGATGTAATATTAGCTGATCTGATATCATCAGCTGATATAACCAAACAAATTTGTAGTTAAAAGCACCTTAGAGTTAAGCTAAATCGAAAACATAAACTACTCAAACCTTAGATGCGTTGTTGTAAACTTGTAATCATCAGACACATTGAGGTCAATAATTGGTGTTACTCGAGAACTCGAAAAAAAAAATTGGGTTATAAGATCCACCGAAGTGGGAAGCCTTAACCGGATGTGTGGTAACAGGTAAGCTCGAAAGCTGTTCCCGTCCCTGTCAGGGGAGATGCCAACCATCTCTCCTTCTTACGAACACATTGTGTAGGACTTCACACAGCATATATAAACTTGTCTTTGTTTTGTTTTTCATCCGATGTGGGATGGGATCTTATATAGTATATCTTTATTTGTAGTATATTTGTTTTGTAGCTAGGACTTTTATGTCCCAAATCTAAATCCAATAACATTTAACATCTCATTTTAGTGCTATTTGTTAAGGGGGAACATGATTTAATCTGCTTCGGTATCCAATTTGTAAGTTACAAATTAATCAGTTTTGGTTATTTTCGGTTTTGGTTTAGTTTTAAGTCGGTTAACGATTACTAGCTGCTATTTTCGGTTTTGGTTAGTTTTCGATTAAATTTTTTCCCAATGTCTAGTTTAAAACACAATAATGAATAATGTGATTTACGGATCATTCTTTATAATGTAAGAAGTTCCGACTGTTTAGGCACATATGTGTTTATTTTCGAAGTGCTTAATGGTTTTAATGAAGTAATCGTGTAAATAAATAATAATGCAAGGTAAGTGGGCCAATTAGTGTTAGGTCCTGTAGATAGAGGTGTAATCGAGCCGAGTTGGACCGAGTACCACCATGCTCGAGCCAAAACTCGGACTCGTAGTTCGAATCCAACTCGATTGAGCTGAATTTCAAGCTCGATCTCGACTCGCCTTCTAAAACTCTAGCTCGAATGAGACTACCTCTAAAACTCAAGCTCGACGAATAATCAACATATTTAGCTCGACTTGACTGGATTTGTATACATGACTCTTGGCTCATCAAGTTATAGATATTCTAATCGGTGAAAGGTGGTACGATTGGAGTTGATCTCGCTTAAAGTCTTGAACAATCACATGGCAGTGAGTATTGAACAATTCGATACCTATTCGTTTATCATCAATCACACATCTAACAGACAGGAAAATGTACACAGTAACACAGAGTTGATCTCGCTTAAACCTGAAGAAAAGATCTGGTTTCATTCCTTTGTTGAAACACAAAGTCACATCCCATGGTGGTAAAATATAATTTCCAGGAAAATTTTAAACCCATTGAAATTAAGTACAAAGCGAAAAACAATGATTTTTTCAAAACAATATCTGCGATTATGTAAATTCACTATGTTTTAATTCTAACCATGATGACATTGCAAGAACAAATCAAAAACTCAACGTTACACGAGTTCGCCCAGATAAACTCAACACTAAATACTCTTTGTAACAAGCTATCCTTGGGGCTTTCAAGAAAGTGTGTTACAAAATAAGAATAACATGCATGAAGTAAATGAACTTAGGATGCAACTAAATCAGGTGTTTCTGCTTCAACCGATACCAATGCAGTGTGTACCTTCCCGACCCAGTTGTCCAATCGATCACGTAAAGATTTAATTTGACTTATCCCCAAAACTCTTGGTTGGACCCATGAAACGTGAACGGTTCCATCTACTTGATCAATTATTCCCTCAATAAGATGCACCTGCAATATCACTCCGAGATCAATTTATGCCCCATAGAAACCCAATCATATATAACATTTTATGGATTATGAAACTGTCCGTTGTTAAGGGTTTTGTGGCTACAAAATTGACCCAAAACCGGACAGTCATCTTTCTATGGCTAGGATGTACAGAAAAAAAGCTTATATGAATGTGTCTGCATGCGTATTCCATTGATTAAGAACAAATAGACTTACAGATAAACTCTTCATGAGAAGGTATTCCACATCTTCAACTGTAAGTTTTGTCCGTTCGGCAATGATACTCAATGGAATGGTCCTGTCTTCTGCTGCTCGACTGCAAGCATAAGAAAGTATTAGAAACAACTCCTGCAGCCACATCACTATCTTATATCTTCTGATATACAATAAAAAAAATTTAACTGCAGAAAAGTTAGAAACCTGAAGATAATTTCCATCAAACAGAGAATGTTGATCTTTTCCAAAAGCTTCTTCTCATTTGCTACCAAAGCAGGCTGAGCGTTAAGTGAAGCTGCATGAACCTGGCATAGTTCTTGATAGCGAATAAGATCTCCAGAGTTGAATGCTTCAAGAATATAGTAGAGCCACTCAACCTTTGTCCCTAGCAAACTTTTTAGCTGCACAATTTCAAATATAGTATACAATGTTAGTAATATCCTTTTCCTTTTTATGTTTTATGTCATCAGTAAGATTTGTTCACTCATCACCGTAATTAAAATGAACACAATAAAAATTTTTAGCTAGTAAAGGAATTTTCTTCCGAAACAATTCTGGCATTCTTAACAATTTGATTAATTTATAGAATATTCTTTGAAAGTTTTAGGTGCGCAACTTTGTATTACAAGCATCTAGGTCTTCAATTGTTCATTGCACTTCAGCACTTATAGAAATAATTAATCAAAGGTCTTCAACCATGTTTTGGCAAATACATGATTTTTGGATAAATAAATACTTCAAAGGCTTGAGCAACTTCTATGTAAAGCCTGTTCTAGAGGAAGCAATACATATTCCAAAACTGATATTCTAAAGAAAACAATTGTTGGGCTGATAGTTCACCCTACATACTATTTTTTTTTTTTTTTTTTTAATTAGAATACACCATTATTACAGTCACCTGCTAGTAATTATGCAGGTGTAGATCAATTCTAAGCCACTGAATCGCAACTTACTATTATGGATGTTTCCCCTATACGGCTAGACCTTGTACATATATATGACCAACACATGTGTGTCTACACGTGACTCTGTGTATATAAAAGAACAGATATATTTTTTCCTAGAAGCTAGCTCATGTCCTAAGTCCTAACTCCTAATCGCATGCGCCTAAAATCTCAGGTGTACTTTTTACAAGCTTTAATATGTGGTAGCAATGTAGCATACAAGGACTACTGATATGATAAATACTGTTTTAAGATAAAAGTAAAAAGTTTCATGCGGTAGGGCACAGAACAATATCACGTCAGGTAATGAGATATACTTACTATTGGATGTGCAAGAAGTTCTCCAAAGTTGTAAATGTTTTCTCCGAGCAAAGCAGATAGAGATAGATCAAATGCAAGATCCTGCAAAGTGCAAACACAACCCATAAGACAGTAACATACAGAAATTCAAAACATTCACTAGTAGACGACAAAGTAATAACATACCAGCTTAAAGGAATCTGAGAGAGACTCCACAGAAGTGTAGGCTAAATAGAGTAGAGAATTCTTGTAAAACTCAGCAAACTCCTGGCGAGATTTATGGTACTGAGATGACACCCAATAATAGATAGCATACACCGACGGGTCAATGTCAGTCATGCTATCAAGCGTACTCTTCCCATCATCAATAAGATTCTTGCACTCCTTCTGGTTACCTTTCTCAAGATTGAAGATGGCTATTTGCATCTTAATATAAAGGATTGGCTCCTCTATACGCATTTCTTTTGTAGCCCGGAGCTTTTCAATCACTCCTTCAAGATAGCTGATTGCAGCTTCTTTTTCTGCATACTGTCGAGAGACTATAACAGCAAAATGTGCAAGCTTGAGAAGGTTGATTTTGGTCTCGAAATCGGTGATGAAATTATGATATAGTTGTATGAGAGCATCACCCGCCTGCAAATTCAAACAAGAAAGGCACGACATAAGCATAAAGGCGATAGAACTATAAAAGAGAACGTTATGTTTTGAGAACATGAAATAATAAACCTGAAAGACCTGTAATTTATTATGTTTGATCACCATAACACATGACGACAAAGAGAATGAAAGAGAGAAGTGTCACTTATGGAACTATAACAGATCATGAACTCAAGAAGACAAAGATTATACACATGGTTAACACTGCCATACTATTTTTTGTAGATGAGCGACAGGACTAAACTTTATGTTATCATCTCAGTTACGTCATGCAACAAAACTACAAAGTATGCCGACATTAAAGCCATTACATCTGTTACTAAGTATTAAGTCTAAGTACTGATTGTTAGGATATAGTCATAAGTTTGAGAAGGCTCAAATATAAACTGTCTCTCTGTGCATCAACAGTGAGAAAGAAGTCTCCAAAGCCCGAACTGTAGGCTTTGGAGACTTCTGTTACAGGAAATATCTAACAAAAATAAGATAGGAGCTCTATTTTTACAGAAGGAACGAAAAGTATTTGGGGTCAGACATCACATTTGACTTTTCAGACGTAAAAGGACATCACCTTGTGGGTGCTATCACTCATGCCTGACCCCTATACCGATGGTGTGTGCGGTTCACCAGGGGTACTCCCTACATGTTAAGTGTAGCATTGACCATATCAGCAAATTATAGACCACAAATACAAGAAATTACGAAGGCACTTATGGTCTTCTTTTAATTGATAAGAGAATTTTAAAAACTTAGGCTAAAAAGTAGAACACAGAAGTAAGGCAAAAAGCACAACATATCCTCTGACGATTATTACGATGAATTGTTGTGGCTAAATCAAATAAACAATCAATATCCTCGATCACTATAATGAAATTCTCAGTCTCAATGTCTTTACTAGTTGCTTCCTTAAATCTGTGCTATTTTTCACTAAAGTAATTTCAAGATCGTAATAACTCCGCCTCCAAGAGCAATCTTCATCTTCTTATAACAGTCATTCAGCTTACTAAACATTATCAGAATATCTTTTGTTTTCTTTTTCATGTCCATTCAAGTATATTAAAGTAGATTGGTACTCGAATATAATATAATATGGCTCCACATCGTCCTCTTGTAGCTGTACCACTTTTCTCTTTTGTTAAAATATAGCTTACCTTGCCTTGTTTTACCCTCTCTATTCTTTTCCTCATCAAGCACGTCTAGCAAGTATATTCTGGTTACGACATAGTGTGGTTCTCTACTACGATTGAGCTTGTTGTTTTTCTTTCAAAGTACTACCCAAATGAATAAAAGCCACAATATCATAAAAAAAACATTACTTGCAACATACGCTCAATAAGAGGAAGGCTATTGTGTTCAAAACAAAACAAAGAAGCATTGTGCTTTATACAAACAATAAGAACTAAAACATACACTAGTATGCTTACAAGAGGACAAGGTGGAGTCACACTATACTACTAGAGTACCCATCTAAGTTTAATAAGTATATTTTGGTTATGACATAAGGCGGTTCTCTGCTATGATTAAGCTTGTAGTACCTCTTTCAAAGTACTACCCACATGAATCAATTGTACATGGAAAGCCGGAATATCATGACAAAATATTACTCAAAACGTACACTCAATAAGAGCAAGGCTATTGTGGTCAATTCAAAGAAGCATACACTAGGTGGAGTCACACTATACTACTAGAGTACCAATCTACTCTTAATACACTTGCAATGGCTACGAAATAAAATGATATTCTTATCGGGGTTCTAAAAGGCGCACCATGGCACCGCTAAGGCACGGAGCGTAACCTCCACATTAAAAAATAGACCTAGATGTCAGCTCTAGGCATGGAAAGGCACGAGGTGTAGCGCCTTTTTCTAGGCGTAATTTTGGGTTTTTTTTTATTTTTATTTATTTATTTATTTTTTTATTTTTTTTAACGAAATGAAAAGATAACATGAAAGGATAGTTTCTTGACTTTAGTACTTACGTATAACACTTTTTATAAACTCGATATATATATATAATATGATATAAATATATAAATCTACAAATATTTCGGGCCGCTTTAAGTCACGCCTTAATAAACGCCGTGGCTTCGCCACGCCGCCACGCCACGCCTCACGCTATATATAACACGTGCACATACAATTTATAAAACACTAAAAACCCCAACTATAAGAATAAAAAAATACCTGAAAAACAGTCAAGGCAACGAATTGTTCGAGTTTGAGAGTGAGTTGATGCCATAGCTTCCTTTGGTACAAGTCAGCAAGCGTGTTGTACCACTCGGAGAGCTCGGGGTGAGTGGCGCGTAACGAGTCTAGGTATTGTAATGCTGCCATTGGAGATTGATTGATTTTGATTGTGATGATTTTTTGGGGGTTTTGTTGAGAGGAGCCCTAGTTTTCTTGTGCGGAAAGAAATAAGAGAGATGATGGATGGGTTGATTTTGGGTTATTTATGGGTTCTTTTTTAAACATGACCCGACCCGTTTACTATAATTATACTTTTTCTAATTACTATTATTTGAGCTGTTCCAAAAAAATTCTCATTTGAGATCCGGGGCGAAAATCGTTCCGGGTAAGTGGAGGCGACTCCTACAAAATTGAGACACGTGTCCCACCCATGTATTTGTTTTTGACACAGTGTCGCAATTTTATTAGAGTCGCCCCTCACTTACCCGAGGCGACTTTCTCCTTGGGTCATTTTGAGAAATAAAATTTTTTTGGGGCATATAGGGTGACCCCACTTGTACTTTTGGGGCATTTAAAGAATTACTTCTTATTATTTTGTTCAAAGTTTTAAAAACCGGGCCGGACATCAAACCGGTATTTTTCCAGTTCCTTGTTTTTCTTACGTTTTTTTTCCGGTTGAACCTGAAGAATCGGCCAATTCGGTTTTCAAAACATTTTGTTTTTAATTCGTACATTTTGTTTTTTATGTTTTCCGACCTTTAACTGATTTAATTACGTGGTTGAACTTACTGTCACACTTAAGCAAGGTAAAAAGTATGTTTGGTAAATCTAGTAGTTTAAGCAGCAGCATTAAAAAAAGTATTTTTGTGTTTTTAAATGTATTTGATAAGGTATTTGTAATTAAATTATGACGTGTAGCGTCAAAATGCTTACTGCCAAACAAGCTTTTCATTTGAAACGTTAAATACTAACCGTTTTATAATATCCCTTCAAACACATATAAGGTTTTGCCTTTTCTGCGAGGGTTAGTGTGCCAACTTCATAATTATTTGTATCTAGCTGGAATTAAAGTATGAAACTCTTACATTTTAATGATGATAATTACAAGCTCTTGAAAATAAACTAAACGAAAAATGCAGTCAAACAAAAATGAATATTTAACAACGTATGCTAAAAGAATTCACAATGCAAATAGCTAGCAATGATTTTTTTATTTTGCCAAATTATCTTTCACAATCTTCTGCCACAAAAAGTCTTTGCATAACTAGCATGTTTTGATCAAGTCATTCCTCATGACTTGAGAATAAGGAAAATAAACTTTACCTTCAATGGAAAAGGTTTTCCAGTGATTTTTTTTAACCGAAAGAGTCATTGATGTACCTCCTGTCCTAAAAGAAAACACAACTTTTTAATTATAGCAAAGGTGATTCAAGAAAGTTTTTAATATAAAATATTTTAAAACATTATTCATTCATACTTCTTACTCAATAATAAAGTGTTCTAACTTCATTAACAAAGACATTTTCCTACTTAAATTATCTCATAATTTTAGGAGCAATCTAGTTTGGTTTGAATTTTGTCTAAACTCAAATCCGAAACCATATTTCTTTATTGTTATGAATTGTGTCGATATCATTTATTTGGTTTTTGAATAGTTATAATATGTAAATGAACACTTATTTTGAAGGCTAATTGCTTGAAAATGTATCGTACTTTTCATTTTTCTTGTTTGTGTGTACTTTTTTTTTATGTGTACTGAAGTTTCAAATTTCGATCATTGTGTGTAGTTTGTAACTATTCTACCCTTCAAATTTTAAAAAAAGTAAATGTAAAATAATCACAAAATACATACAATGATCGAAATTTAAAAAGTCATTACAAACAATAAGAAAATAAAAAATTCAGTGTGTACAACCACAAAAAGTGACACGTATATTACATTTTCGAACAATTACACTGTATTCTCGAGTTTGATTTAGGAAGGAAAGCAAAAGAAAAGAAAAGAAAAATTAAAAAGTTGTGTGTTCTTGAGATTTGTTAGAAGAGGAAGGAAAAGAAAGCTAAGGAAAGTTTTGGCTCTTTTGGTCCCAAAATCTTCCCCCAAAAATGGGGGAAGGAAATAAGATGTTTTCAAATGAAATTACCAAATTGCCCTAATTAATTTATTAGCTTTATCTTCTTCATTACTGCATAGTTACCATGTATTCTTCCACTTTCGTACGTTGACGCTATTTACCAATGGTTATAAAATATCTTCATCATATACAAGTAATTGCTGTCTCCTCTTGGCTTATCAAATATTACTTTTCTACGCCATACATAAATTATAACATGGGTGATGTGCATTTGAGGTTTCAAAATAATTAAATTAGGTGGTTAACTAATTCAACCGATGCCAAATCGACCATCATATACATTATTTTTGGCTACTATGATCGACTCTATTACATAAGTGGATTCCTGAGTTTCTAGAAAGTTAATACAGTCATTTTTTTGTCTACCATTTTAGTTAATTTTTACATTCAAGTAAGAACACATTATGAGGGCATTGTCGTAAAATCGTCATATTAAATTGTTTCTTTTCTTTTCTGTTTTGTCCAACTTGAGAACACCCTTATACAAATTAACTTACTTTCTTTTCCTCTCATCTTCACTTCTCTTCTTTTCTTTCCTTTTCTTTTCTTTTTATTAAAATTTTTTTTTCTGATTTGTCCAACTTGAGAACACCCTTATACAAATTAACTTACTTTCTTTTCCTCTCATCTTCACTTCTCTTATTTTCTTTCCTTTTCTTTTCTTTTTATAAAAACTCGAGAACAGAGTGTTAGCCCTATTTTGAAACGAAAAAAATAACGAGGTAAAGGCTTATGTTGGGGAGAAAGGATTTAACAAATAACTAATACATAATTTTAAACGGGCCGTATGCTAATGGGCTCTGTAAAATGGTAGCCTGTTTCACTTATACCAAGCCCATCTAACTATCTCAGCATAATGCTTCAAGAACATAGGGAGTGTTTGGATTCCTGTTTTAGATTAACCAGCACATAATTTGCACTAGTATTCAGGTGTTCTTAATCCCTTGAAATCATCTTTTAACAGGTATCATTTCTACATGTATACATTCATTGCTACTAAAGGGTGTGTTTGGATATCTGTCTATTAGTAATGCCCACAACCTGTTTGTTAAAATGACATACTGACTTTTGCATTGTGATCATTACTAGTGTTCAAAAAGACTAATAGGGTGTCTGAATTAGCTTATTTTATTGGCTTATGAGCTTATTGAGATTTGGAAAAGCCAATTAANCAGCTGGAATTGAAGTATGAAACTCTCACATTTTAATGATGATAATTACAAGCTCTTGAAAATAAACTAAACGAAAAATGCAGTCAAACAAAAATGAATATTTAACAAAGTATGCTAAAAGCATTCACAATGCAAATAGCTAGCAATGACTATTTTATTTTGCCAAATTATCTTTCACAATCTTCTACCACAAAAAGTCTTTGCATAACTAGCATGTTTTGATCAAGTCATTCCTCATGACTTGAGAATAAGGAAAATAAACTTTACCTTCAATGGAAAAGGTTTTCCGGTGATTTTTTTAACCGAAAGAGTCATTGATGTACCTCCTGTCCTTAAAGAAAACACCACTTTTTAATTATAGAAAAGGTGATTCAAGAAAGTTTTTAATATAAAATATTTTAAAACATTATTCATTCATACTTCTTACTCAATAATAAAGTGTTCTAACATCATTAACAAAGACATTTTCCTACTTAAATTATCTCATAATTTTAGGAGCAATCTAGTTTGGTTTGAATTTTGTCTAAACTCAAATCCGAAACCATATTTCTTTATTGTTATGAATTGTGTCGATATCATTTATTTGGTTTTTGAATAGTTATAATATGTAAATGAACACTTATTTTGAAGGCTAATTGCTTGAAAATGTATCGTACTTGTCATTTTTCTTGTTTGTGTGTACTTTTTTTTCATGTGTACTGAAGTTTCAAATTTCGATCATTGTGTGTAGTTTGTAACTATTCTACCCTTCAGATTTTGAAAAAAGTAAATATAAAATAATCACAAAATACATACAATGATCGAAATTTAAAAAGTCAATACAAACAATAAGAAAATAAAAAATTCAATGTGTGCAACCACAAAAAGTGGCACGTATATTACATTTTCGAACAATTTTCTTTTCTTTAAAAAACTCGAGAACAGAGTGTTAGCCCTATTTTGAAACGAAAAAAAATAACGAGGTAAAGACTTATGTTGGGGAAAAAGGATTTAACAAATAACTAATACATAATTTTAAACGGGCCGTATGCTAATGGGCTCTGTAAAATGGTAGCCTGTTTCACTTATACTAAGCCCATCTAACTATCTCAGCATAATGCTTCAAGAACATAGGGAGTGTTTGGATTCCTGTTTTAGATTAACCAGCACATAATTTGCACTAGTATTCAGGTGTTCTTAATCCCTTGAAATCATCTTTTAACAGGTATCATTTCTACATGTATACATTCATTGCTAGTAAAGGGTGTGTTTGGATATCTGTCTATTAGTAATGCCCACAACCTGTTTGTTAAAATGACATACTGACTTTTGCATTTTGATCATTACTAGTGTTCAAAAAGACTAATAGGGTGTCTGAATTAGCCTATTTTATTGGCTTATGAGCTTATTGAGATTTGGAAAAGCCAACTAAGCTCACTTTTTTCAGCTTATTATTAATAGATTATGGACTTGAGCCACAGGCTCAAGGTGATAAGCACTTTATAAGCTGACAAATGTGAGCTTAATTGGCTTTTCCAAATCTCAATAAGCTCATAAGCCCATTAAATAAGCTAATTCAAACACCCGTTAAAGACTAGTAGGATGTCTAAATTAGCTTATTTTATGGGCTTATCAGCTTATTAAGATTTGGCAAAGCCGATAAAGCTCACTTTTTTCAGCTTATTATTAATAGATTATGGACTTGAGCCACAGGCTCAAGTTGATAAGCACTTTATAAGCTGAAAAATGTGAGCTTTATCGGCTTTTCCAAATCTCAATAAGCTCATAAGCCCATAAAATAAGCTAATCCAAACACCCGTTAAAAACACACTATCTTATGTTTTGCAGGCTGACAATGTTTGGTTTCATCAAACTATGTACTAATGATAGACGGATACCGAAAGCTTTTAGGATGATTAGACATTGTCATTTCAATGCAGGCCGAAACATTGTGGCTGTTTTTTGGGACTTAGACAACAAACCTCCCAAATCAGTGTCACCGTTTGACGCTGCAATTAGGCTTAGAAAAGCTGCCGAGTCATTTGGGGATGTTAGGTTCAAGATAGCATACGCTAATCAACGTTCGTTTGATTATGTTCCTCCTAAGATTAAGGAACATAGAAGAGATAGGAAAAAGCTGGATCAGTTGGAAAATAAGGGTGTGGTTAAACCGGTTGATCCTTATATATGTCGTGTTTGTGGGAGGAAGTTTTATAATAACGAGAAGCTTATTAATCATTTTAAGCAGATTCATGAGCGTGAACATGTTAAACGAGTGAGTCAGATTGAGTCGGCGAGAGGTAGTCAAAGGGTGAAATTGGTTGGGAAATATTCGATGAAAATGGAAAAGTATACTAACGCTGCAAGGGATATTTTGACTCCAAAAGTTGGGTATGGATTGGGAGATGAGTTGAAACGGGCCGGGTATTGGGTTAGTACTGTTTCGAATAAACCTCAGGCTGCTGACGTGGCGTTGAGAAACCACGTGGTGGATATGATGGATAAGCGACAAATGGACTGTTTGATACTTGTTTCGGATGATTCTGATTTTGTTGAGGTTTTGAAAGAAGCGAAATTAAGATGCTTGAAAACAGTGGTGGTTGGTGATTGTGATGAGGGGGCTCTTAAGAGGGTTTCTGATGCTTCATACTCTTGGCAGGAGGTTATTATGGGAAAGGCTAAGAAGGAAGCCGTGTCTGTTGTGGGGCGGTGGAAAGATCGTGATATTCTGAAAAGGTTGGAGTGGACATATAATTATGAAAGGGAGAGGAGATTATATGGTTCATTTTCCGAGGATGATGATTCGGATGTAAGTAATTTTGTTAATAGGGAAGATGATGGTAATAAAATGGATGGAAGTCGTGCTTGGTGGAAACTTGAGTCAGATTCGGACGCTGCATCAGCATAACAATATACACTTGTAACTTTCAAGGTCAGTATCTTTGATACATTGCAGGTTAACTACTTGTTTTTGCTAAGCATTACATTTTACCGGAAGTTATTGCTCTTAATTTTTGATGAACGTAACGTATTGTTCTCAATTATCAATGTACAGCTTATCATTTGCGTGCCAACATATCTTTCTGATACCAAACAAGCACTATAGAGAAGTGCGTTAACATGTATTAAATGCGTATCGATCAAATAATTGCCTCTTTGATATGTGGGTACATGAATTAAGGTACAAAAGTAGTCATGGTTATTGCGTGCACCAAATCCCTTTTTTTTATAGTATCTATTTCTAAATGTGCTATAGCATATGAATGCTGGAGGTATATGTTTACATCAATTGTTATGAGTATATTATTGGTTTGGTCAGCCTGCACACAGTGTGAGTTATATAGTTATACTGTATGAGCTTTAATTCCTTGTTCTTATTCATCTTCTATATTGGTCAATAAGTGCTTTTTTGTAGTTTGTAACACGAACACACACTATCACATGGTAATATTATGTACTGAATGTGATATATGCACATTTTCAGGAGTTTCAGGGACTACTATCAATGTTGTCAACGACTGTGAATTCACTGTTTGGCCTGCAATCTCAGGCAGACCTAATCTCAGTGTCACCGGATTCAAGCTATCAAAGGGTAACAAATGGTTGTTTCGAGCTCCTGGGAACTGGTCAGGTACCTTATGGGGTAGGACCAGTTGCACGTTCAATGGGTCAGGTCATTGGTCATGCAAAACAGGTGACTGTGGCTCTCTGGTGAATTCGAGTGCAGTGGAAGATCAGCAACCCCACCAGTGGAAGATCAGCAACCCCACCAGTTAGTACGAGGTCGTGAATCGTGATTTCATTGTAGGTTTTTCGCGTTGAAGTGGGCCCGCATTTCTTCCTATTCATGGCATAATCTCGAGGAGACACTCTCCTTTCATAATTTTTTCATGCCATTGTGCAGCAAAACTGATAAATCAGCAATAAAAAATGAACTTTAACACACACATAGGTTGCTCAATAGTATTTCCACATAAAATAATATTTTCTTTTGTTAATGACAACTACATTAAACTGTATGGCATGTAAATACGAGAAATATAATGATGCTACACCTTGAATTTACCCATGGAAAGTACTTGGTTGACTTTAAAAGTCAAAGTTTAGTTATTCATGAAGGCCAAATTGCACTTAAGATGCCCAACTGGTTACGGGCTCAAGTCAAAATATATCAAGGGGCCAACCCGAGCCCGGTAAAGCAAAACTATATAACCCTTCAAATTAGGGATGAGCACGGTACCGGTACCGTACCGATCCCGTACCGAATTAGTGGTACCGATTTTTTCCCGAGCATAAACTAGTGGTACCGGTACCGTACCGAACGGGATTCGGATACCGGTACCGGTACCGGGAAATCGGGTTTTTCCCGTTTTTTTTCGGGAATTTCCCGATATGGTACCGGTCCCGTACCGAATTACTGGTCCTGATTTTTTTTACTCCTTATTTCGTAGTACCGGTACCGTACCGTATATCGGGAATCGGTACCATTTCGGTACGGTACCGGTACGGTTCCGGTTCGGTTCTGGGATTCGGTTCGAAATGCTCATCCCTACTTCAAATTATAAGCCCCAGAAGTCCGACAAGATCTCCTGCAAGGCTGCAACCAGTCCTATGTTTTGTGAGTGATTTTGTTATTGTTTGATACGTGTTTTTAGTTCTATACTTCACCTCTTTTCTGCTATAATTGATAAGATGATGATACTCAGTTTTCTTAAGTATGGTTATATGTATCTTTTGCCAACAACTTATTATTTTCATGATTTATTGGCTTATTACACTTACATTTTGAAGAACTATGCAAATCTAATGAACAAATAGTTTCAGAACTTTTAACTGTTTTTGTTTTTGCTGAACACTCTAACGCGTGAATGTCATTATGGATGAAATAAACACTTCTTTGTTACTAAGGGCGTGTTTAGGGTTTTTCCAAAATTATGATTTGAGAAAATGTGAATGATCATCTTTTATTCAATTCACGGGGATCGCCGAACATTATTTTTTTACATTCGCGCTTTCGATTGCAAATAATCAGATAATCTGCCTCAACTGAAGTTCTTAACACCCGTTAATAATCCACAATACTAGATTAAACTTACTTATTACTATTATACTTTTTTCAGTATATTTGATTGCGTTGTATATGACTATTGACTAACTTTTAGTATCTGCAGATTTTATTTTTACACAATGTCCAATTATTTATGCATTATTTATGCGAAGGGTTGGTTGTTGAAATTTTCTCGCGATTGCCAAGCAAATCCCTTTTGCGGTTTAGATCGGTCTCCAAATCATTATGCTCATGCATTGCCAACCCTAGCTTCATCCGGTTGCACACTCTTCGATCCCCACAAAAACTTTTGCTCACACATGATACAGTGAATGGCCGCTTCTATACACTACATTCACACGACCAGTTGCCATTGTCTCCCGATTACGGATATGATGGAATAACACCATTTGAGTTTCCTTTAACGTATTGGCGCATTGTTGGTTCATGTAATGGAATTCTATGTCTGCTTGATAATGAAAACAGTTTTATTCTGTGGAATCCATCAATCAGGCGCAAACAAACCATACATGATCCTCTTTCTCGGAGATACCGCCGTCATATTGCCGCAGGGTTTGGTTTTGACCCAATTACCAATGATTACAAGATTGTTACGATACGTGGAGACAATGGTTCATATAGTTCGTTTGTTTACTCCATAAAGAAACTTAGATGGTATGTGATTTCTTTCCCTTTCACGACCCCATTTAATTATACGAGTCCCCAAAGTTGTTTTGTTAATGGAGTGTTGCATTGGCAAGCAATACAATATATAAACGGAAATATACTAGACCATCGGTTTATATTGACATTCAATGTTACTACGTAGTACTCATGTTTATGGCATGCTAGAATTATTTCCAGAATGGCCGATTCATGAAACCAGACCCTTTATAACCATCAATGGTTCTCTAGCTCTGAGATCGAGTAAAGATGGAGCAACGATTTGGGTTAAAACAGAACACAATAATACTCCTTCATGGTTTGTTTATATCCAAGGGGAATCGGCTGAACTTGGATTACGGAGACTTATTCAACTTACAAGCAATGGTGATCTATTGCTCAGCTATTTCGATAAGGGGTTCCAAGTTTATAATCGTGAGACAAGCATGCGTTCAAGACTTGTGGAATTTAATGACTCTTCTATCATTGGTGACGTGGAAATGTATGTCGAAAGCCTTGAATTGTTAGAGAGCGGGACTCCTTACATGGAAAACAACACTAGAAGTCATATGGATCTTTTGCAAATCATGTACTTGTCAGCTTCGGAGCATACAACAACAACAAATCCAATCCCACCGGGGCAGGGTATGGGTCAGCTTCGGAGCATGTGTAACTATATATTAAATCATTTGCACTTTTCGTTTGAACGACAATTTATTAGATAACAATTGCAAGGAGCTAAAGAAAAATGTGACGAATGCTACATTTGTTCAATCTTGAATATTTATTGATTGCTATGTTAAACAGTACATTTTGTTTTTTGTTCATGTTATCTGAAAAAAGTTGAAGAACAGTTTTAAATTTCCAAAGTAAAGAATGCTTTGTTCAAGTGCACTGATTGATATTAGTATAATGCGATTTGTTCGGTCCGACTTAGAAAAAAAACAAGACTATGCATGATCCATCAAACTTTTTTTTTTTTGAAAGACAACAATATATAACCACAACAAAAAACATTACAACCAAAAGGCATCCAACTTTCATAATCAAGCCGATTAAAAAAGCGGACCCTAACCAACACCAGCTCACAATAACAAACTACACGAAAGACAGTCTCGAAAATACAATGAAATAAACTGCACTTGGAAAGATACTACACAAAGGAAGGAACAAAAGAGGCCCCAGCCAATAGCCATACCCATACCCATAGAAACGCCATTAAACTTGGAACCCCTACACAAAGGAATGATCCATTAAACTTGGAAACCCTACACATATTCAACTCGTTATAGCAGTGGTCCGCTAAACGTAAAATCACTTCATCATCTGATAACTCATTAACATGATTATGGAATTAAGAAGACTCAACATAGATGAAAGAATATATCACAGTCTTTATGAGTAAAAACTATATAATCGACGGTTTTTCTATCTCCATAACATAAGTTAAGCTTAGATCCAAATATAATGTGAAATTATGCATAAGAATTTACAATAAACCAATAAGTTGCGCCGTAGGGGTGTTAACGATCCGAGCCGAGTCGAGTTTTGGCCTAAACGAGCTAGGCTCGTTTATTAAAACTGCTCGGCTCGAGCTCGATAAACTTTTATAAATTGGCTCGAGCTCGAGCTCGAATATTTTGCTGTTGTTCGAGCTCGAGCTCGAAGCTCGTTTAAAATTTTTAACCTTTTTTTTTAATCCTCTAATAAAATAACTTTCAAGCTTAATATGCTCGTATAGAAGATCGAATTTGAAAGGCTCGTTTATTAACTCAAGCTCGAGCTCGAAAGCTCGTTTACGATTATAAAAATTGTTCTAATGTTAAACTAAAGTTTATGTAACTTATAATAAACAATAGTTTGCATTTGAAGCAAAAGAGTGTATAACAATCATACTTATATTTTCTATAATTTCAAGTAGATGTAGTTGTTTATGAAAAATGAAATGGGTTTTTGTTTTATAGTATTCATCTCTCTTCACATTTCATATTATTTTCAACGTGGGATACTTTTCCTCTTGTTTCTTTGATTAGGCAATATACAACTACTTTACATAATTTTCAAAACACAAATTTTATATTGTTACATTTTCTATTATAATTATAATTCTTAATTAAAAATATGATATTTTTTTTCATTAACTTAGGCTAACAAATCTACTAATTAAACTAAATAACAAAGTTAATACGCTTGATCTAATAATAGAAAAGAACAAAAAAATGATGCTAAAAGAATAAAATAAATGATTAATTAAGGTTCATAAAGAACATATAATTGATATACTTGTACCATATATGATTCCCTAGTATATGTTTTACTTCTTTTTATATACATGATTTTTGAGTGAGTATAGCCAAGTATATAATTTTGTAAGCTCGATTCATGAAATTGGTCGAGGAACTTTTGTTATTCGAGCTAGAGTCAAGATCATAAATTATTTAATGAGCTCAAGTAAATTATGAATTGTTTAAGTCGTGAACCAAGTCAGTTATGTGTATGTATGTGTATTGTGTATTTATGTATCATAAATCATATGTAAGAATGTATGTGCGTGTTTGTATGTATAAATGCTTATATGAGAGACAATATATGTGTATACATAAACATGTATGTACTCACATGTAATGGATTATAATCAATAAACCATTGTCATAAATATCTCAACTAGTTAACATGAATTTACGAGTGTAAGAGTTAGTTAGTTCATAACTAAAATCAGAATAAGAGTTTCTACAAGAATATTACCAACAACAATCTCCGTGTTTCATCATCAGATTGATCGAAGATGATAACGTTGTTTATGTTCTATTGTCTAAGAACCATGGATAACGTTATTTATGTTATATCGTTTAAGAACCATGAACCAACTGCTTTTAGCAACCTCACAATGAATTTATGCATATGTATATATATCAAATATGTGTCTTTATATGTAAATATTGGTCGGACTTATGTATTTCATATGTGTGTGTCCATACATATTTGGCTTTCATACATACGTGTCTATGTGTCTATACATATTTGAGTATATGTGTCACATGTGATAACACATATATAAATTTCATCGTATGTGTCTTTTATGTGCGTAAGCATGGAATTCATAGAAGGGGATCGTTTATATACAATATACATACATATGTTGTATTTATAATCACAAAAACCTCAATATAACTCTCAACATCACGTGAACCATACCAGCGAGATTCGTTGAAATCATCTAATGATTCATAATTCTTATGTAGTGGTATTTATGATTGGATTTAATTCATTTATATATGTGATAAAGAGTTTATTAAACATATTAGTTACTTCTTTATAAAACTCTTAACTAGCATAAAACTAATATTAACCATTATATGATCAATGAATATATATGAGTAACAATTTATTTATCACATTTAACTTATTCATACATGTTAAGAATTCAAGTCATACTTGTAAGTTTGAATGAAAAAGAAAAGAAAAGGATTTTATTTCACATCCCACATTGGAAGAGTGAAACAAAAGGAAGACAATATAAAAGCCCAAGCTTACTATTTTGTATGTATATTTTACATATAAACTAAAGTGTAGATCTTTTATGTGATTAAGATTAATTTCTTGCTAGTTTTGGTTTTAAGTTTAACCTAATACTTATAGTAATTAAAAATTTAAAATTAAAATATTTTGAAACTACATATTTAGCTCGATTAGCTCGTTCGGCTCGTTTAGCTCAAGTAACTTGTTCGGCTCGAATAACTAAACGAGCTTTCGAACGAGCCGAGCTAAATATAAGTTTTAAAAGCTCGGCTCGTGAAATTATTCGAGCTCTAAGTTTTGTTTGAGCTCGACTCGAGCTCGAAAATTATCAAGCTCGACTCGAGTTAAACGAGCTCGAGCTTGAGTAGCTCGTTAACAGCTCGATTCGTTTGCACCTCTANTTTGTTTTATAATTATCATCTCTCTTCACTTTTCATATTATTTTCAACGTGGGATACTTTTCCTCTTGTTTATTTGATTAGGCAATATACAACTACTTTACATAATTTTCAAAACACAAATTTTATATTGTTACATTTTCTATTATAATTATAATTCTTAATTAAAAATTTGATATATTTTTTTCATTAACTTAGGCTAATAAATCTACTAATTAAACTAAATAACAAAGTTAATACGCTTGATCTAATAATAGAAAAGAACAAAAAAATGATGCTAAAAGAATAAAATAAATGATTAATTAAGGTTCATAAAGAACATATAATTGATATACTTGTATCATATATGATTCCCTAGTATATGTTTTACTTCTTTTTATATACATGATTTTCGAGTGAGTATAGCCAAGTATATAATTTTGTAAGCTCAATTCATGAAATTGGTCGAGGAACTTTTGTTATTCGAGCTAGAGTCAAGATCATAAATTATTTAATGAGCTCAAGTAAAATATGAATTGTTTGAGTCGTGAATCAAGTCAGTTATGTGTATCTATGTGTATTGTGTATTTATGTATCTTCATATGTCTCTTGTAAAGTATGTGTGTATCATATGTAAGAATGTATGTGCGTGTTTGTATGTATAAATGCTTATATGAGAGACAATATATGTGACAAAACATGTATGTATTCACATGTAATGGATTATAATCAATAAACCATTGTCATAAATATCTTAACTAGTTAACATGAATTTACGAGTGTAAGAGTTAGTTAGTTCATAACTAAAATCAGAATAAGAGTTTCTACAAGAATATTACCAACAACAATCTCCGTGTTTCATCATCAGATTGATCGAAGATGATAACGTTGTTTATGTTCTATTGTCTAAGAACCATGGATAACGTTATTTATGTTATATCGTTTAAGAACCATGAACCAACTGCTTTTAGCAACCTCACAATGAGTTTATGCATATGTATATATATCAAATATGTGTCTTTATATGTAAATATTGGTCGGACTTATGTATTTCATATGTGTGTGTCCATACATATTTGGCTTTCATACGTACGTGTCTATGTGTCTATACATATTTGAGTATCATATATATGTGTCACATGTGATAACACATATATGAATTTCATCGTATGTGTCTTTTATGTGCGTAAGCATGAAATTCATAGAAGGGGATCGTTTATATACAATATACATACATATGTCTTATTTATAATCACAAAAACCTCAATATAACTCTCAACATCACGTGAGCCATACCAGCGAGATTCGTTGAAATCATTTAATGATTTATAATTCTTATTTAGTGGTATTTATGATTGGATTTAATTCATTTATATATTTGATAAAGAGTTTATTGAACATATTAGTTACTTCTTTATAAAACTCTTAACTAGCATAAAACTAATATTAACCATTATATGATCAATGAATATATATATGAGTAACAATTTATTTATCACATTTAACTTATTCATACATGTTAAGAATTCAAGTCATACTTGTAAGTTTGAATGAAAAAGAAAAGAAAAGGATTTCATTTCACATCCCACATTGGAAGAGTGAAACAAAAGAAGACAATATAAAAGCCCAAGCTTACTAGTTTGTATGTATATTTTAAATATAAACTAAAGTGTAGATCTTTTATGTGATTAAGATTAACATCTTGCTAGTTTTGGTATTAAGTTTAACCTAATACTTATAGTAATTAAAAATTTAAAATTAAAATATTTTGAAACTACATATTTAGCTCGATTAGCTCGTTTGGCCCGTTTAGCTCAAGTAATTCGTTCGGCTCGAATAACTAAACGAGCGTTCGAACGAGCCGAGCTAAATATAAGTTTTAAAAGCTCGGCTCGTGAAATTATTCGAGCTCTAAATTTTGTTTGAGCTCGACTCGAGCTCGAAAGTTATCAAGCTCGACTCGAGTTAAACGAGCTCGAGCTCGAGTAGCTCGTTAAAAGCTCGACTCGTTTACACCCCTAAGTTGCGGGTTCAAGTTTAGTATTTATGGTTCAAAAAGGAATCAACGGGCTAAGCTGGGCCCACTAAAGAGAAACTATATAACCTATCCAATAAGCCCTAGAAGTCCTGCCAGGATCTCCTGCCACCATTCTTCATTTTTGGTATGTGGTTTTAATAATATTAGATACGTTTTAATTAAATGCATATTTCACTTCATTTCTTGATATTAATATGTAATCAGAATCATAATAACAGTTTAACTAGTTTTTAGAATCTGTTATGATTTTATTTGCATTATACAAATATAATGAACAATGATTTCATGTCTGTAAACATTTTTCTAAAAAAAAATTCTGAAAAAATTTGTTCAATTTGATTTCAAAAGTTATAGGTGTTTATTTTTTATTATTTTTTAACTTGATGATCACTTTGATGCATAACAGTCTGATGTTTCTCAAGGCGAGAAATTAAATTCTCATAAGGTTAACGGAGCGCATTATTTTCTGATTAGTCGTATTTGTAATGCGGTAATCAATCATACTCAAAACGCAATCTCTAACACCCGTTAAGAATTCCTAAATAAGAAGAAATCCAAGTAGCCACTGTGCTAGATGAAGCTTAGTTATTTATTGTTTTCACACTATTTTTGATGCATCTCATTACTGAATTTTTGATACCTTGGTTAATGCAGAATTACACAATGTCAGACTATTTATGTGAAGAGTTGATTGTTGAAATATTCACACGTTTACCACCCAAAACCCTCATCCGCTTTATATCGGTGTCTAAATCATTTTGCTCATGTATTTCCAGCCCTAGTTTCATCCGCTTGCACACTATACGATCCCCACAAAAAGTTTTGCTCAAACACACAACGATGTTTTTGGAAGACTTTCATACATTACATTCAACGGACCGACTGCCATCGTGTCCCAAACATGGATATGATGGCATAACACCATTCGAGTTTCCTTTGAAGTGTTTCTACATTGTTGTGGGTTCATGTAATGGAATTCTGTGTATACTTTATCAGGAATGCAGTTTTATTTTGTGGAACCCATCGGTTAGGCGCATGCTAAGTTTACCAGATCATCCTTCTTGGAGATACCGTGTTTCAGGCAATTATGTCGCCGCTATGGGGTTTGGTTTTGACCCAATCACCAATGATTATAAGATTGTTACAATTTCCTACAAATTTAGAGATGAAGGTGTCCAAAATGCATTTCTTTACACCATGAAGACCCGCACATGGTGTGAGATTTCTTTCCCTACTACTTCGTATTATTATGTGGATCCACGAGGATATTTGGTTAATGGAGTGTTGCATTGGTTAACAACACATTTTGTAAAAGAAACATGGAAAATAGGCCACAAGGATATATTGACATTCAACTTGAGTACTCATGTTTTTGGCACGATTGAATTGCCAAGGCCAATTAATGAAGGCATGCCCTTTACAAACATCAATGAAACCCTAGGTCTAATATCGAGTAACGGTAAGAATACAAGGATTTGGGTTAGAAGTACCGAATACTATGATACTTCTTCTTGGGTTGTTTATTTTCAAGGTGAAGTGGACACGCGTAGATTAGGGATTTCTATCCAACTTAATGTCAATGGTGATTTATTGTTTGTTTCTTTCCCCGGCGGCTTCCAAGTTAACAATAGCGTGACAAGCATACAATCAAGACTTGTGGCATATAGTATCTTTTCAGAGGATATGAAAATGGAAAGGTATGTCGAAAGCCTTGAATTGTTAGAGATAGGGACTACTTATGCGAAAGATCAATTATCTTTTCTTGGAGGAAAGAAGAGATGGAAAACAACACTAAGACTAATATGGCATTTCTGTGAATGTTGTGCTTCTGAGCTTGTGGACATGTGTTTTTATTTATTAAGGCGTTTACATATAGTATAAACATGACAGCTTAAGATTGTATTTGCATACAATGCTGCGTATCCGTGTTCTTGTTTTAAGAAGGAAAAAAAACATATTAGGACAAGTATCGGTTCCCAAATTTAAAGAAATCATGGTACCTAGAAATCAACATCCCAAAGTCCAGACTCAACGATGAGTTTAATAATATTATGTTTTGGTGCACTTATTGATGATAATATCATATTTGTTCGATGTCTTGATTTCATTTGAACGTTTCGGGTTGAGATAAGCGTCCTGTTTCTTCCTGCAATATTAGGAGGCGTTGGGACTGGTTTAAACCATTTTTTGCATTTCCCTAAGAAAAATAGAAGGCAAAAGTGCAACTATAGCTTATGGGTTTAAATTTTAAAATGAAAAAATGGGCTTAGCCCACCAAAGCAAAACTATATAAGCAATCAAATAAGCCCTAGCAATCTCTCTATATCCGACAGTTCTTCAGGATCGTCGGCACCACTTTTTAACCTTATGTAAGTGATATTAAGAATGTTTGATTCGTTTCTTAAGTTTATATATTCTTTTCTTGCCTGCTATAACTGATCTCGTGATAACAGTTCATTAGTTTTATATTTCTATGTATTTTTTTTTTATTTATTGCATGCTATTACTAAATTTTAAACCCTTCAAACACATAACTACATCATGTCAGATAATATATGCGAAGACTTGGTCGTTGAAATTTTCACTAGATTACCGCCCAAATCCCTCATTCGATTTAGAACGGTCTCTAAATCATTATGCGCTCATATTGCTTCCCCAGATTTCATCCGCTTGAACACTATTCGTTCCAGAATCCCAAAAAAAGTTTTGTTAAGACATGACATTCCTCACAAGGAGGGCTTTTCTATTTATTATAAAAAATTCTATACATTACATTTGAAAAACCAATTGATTGTCTCCTGAACACGGATATGATGGTATAACACCATTCAAGTTTCCTTTTCCAATAAAAAGTAGAGCTGGTGTTGTTGGTTCATGTAATGGAATTATGTTGGTTATTGATAATGGAGATTTGATTCTCTGGAACCCCACAATAAGGCGCAAACTAAAGTTACCAAGCCATCCTTTACGGAGAGCTTTCATCATCAACGTCACTGGGTTTGCTTTTGACCGAGTCACCGAGGATTACAAGATTGTTACGCTTTCTTTACACCATGAGGACACGTACATGGTGTCAGATTTCCAACCCGGTTACTCCGTCTACTTATGAAACTAAACATTTAGTCAACCTATTTGAAACTAAACAAGGACATTTAGTCAACGGAGTGTTACACTGGGTAGTAAGAATTACAAATCAGAGTAGATGTGCTAGCATCCATCGTACATATTGACATTCGATGTGAGTACTCATGTTTTTGGCATGATTGAATTGCCAGAACACGAGCACTCTGTAATACTTACAACTACTATACACGGTTCTCTAGCTGTGATAACCTATGAAGGTGATTATGCAAGGATTTGGGTTAGAAAAGAAAACAATACTACTCCCAATTGGGTTAGTTATCTTGTGTTTAAGTCGAATGTATCAGAGATAGTTATGCCGCTTTCTATAAATGGTAATTGCCTATTGAACTCTTATTCCCCTAAGGGCATTGAAATTTATAGAAATCGTTCAAGGACACGAGCACGACTTGTTCAATTCAGTGACTCTTCTATCATGAAAGATATGTCATGGTTTGTCGAAAGCCTTGAATTGTGCGACACCGGGTCTCCTTACGAGGAAAGCAAACAATCTGTTCGTGGAAAAAAAAAAAAGAAGCACAGTAGGACAAAAGTNTGGTTCATGTAATGGAATTCTGTGTATACTTTATCAGGAATGCAGTTTTATTTTGTGGAACCCATCGGTTAGGCGCATGCTAAGTTTACCAGATCATCCTTCTTGGAGATACCGTGTTTCAGGCAATTATGTCGCCGCTATGGGGTTTGGTTTTGACCCAATCACCAATGATTATAAGATTGTTACAATTTCCTACAAATTTAGAGATGAAGGTGTCCAAAATGCATTTCTTTACACCATGAAGACCCGCACATGGTGTGAGATTTCTTTCCCTATTATTACTTCGTATTATTATGTGGATCCACGAGGATATTTGGTTAATGGAGTGTTGCATTGGTTAACAACACATTTTGTAAAAGAAACATGGAAAATAGGCCACAAGGATATATTGACATTCAACTTGAGTACTCATGTTTTTGGCACGATTGAATTGCCAAGGCCAATTAATGAAGGCATGCCCTTTACAAACATCAACGAAACCCTAGGTCTATTATCGAGTAACGGTAAGAATACAAGGATTTGGGTTAGAAGTACCGAATACTATGATACTTCTTCTTGGGTTGTTTATTTTCAAGGTGAAGTGGACACGCGTAGATTAGGGATTTCTATCCAACTTGGTGTCAATGGTGATTTATTGTTTGTTTCTTTCCCCGGCGGCTTCCAAGTTAACAATAGCGTGACAAGCATACAATCAAGACTTGTGGCATATAGTATCTTTTCAGAGGATATGACAATGGAAAGGTATGTCGAAAGCCTTGAATTGTTAGAGATAGGGACTACTTATGCGAAAGATCAATTATCTTTTCTTGGAGGAAAGAAGAGATGGAAAACAACACTAAGACTAATATGGCATTTCTGTGAATGTTGTGCTTCTGAGCTTGTGGACATGTGTTTTTATTTATTGAGGCGTTTACATATAGTATAAACATGTAATGAATGACATTTGTTTGAGCTTGAATATTACTATTTGTTGCTATGTTAATTAGTCACACATGGATACCATGACAGCTTAAGATTGTATTTGCATACAATGCTGCGTATCCGTGTTCTTGTTTTAAGAAAAAAAAAAACATATTAGGACAAGTATCGGTTCCCAAATTTAAAGAAATCATGGTACGTAGAAATCAACATCCCAAAGTCCAGACTCAACGATGAGTTTAAGAATATTATATTTTGGTGCACTTATTGATGATAATATCATATTTGTTCGATGTCTTGATTTCATTTGAACGTTTCGGGTAGAGATAAGCGTCCTGTTTCTTCCTGCAATATTAGGAGGCGTTGGGACTGGTTTAAACCATTTTTTGCATTTCCCTAAGAAAAATAGAAGGCAAAAGTGCAACTATAGCTTATGGGTTTAAATTTTAAAATGAAAAAAATGGGCTTAGCCCACCAAAGCAAAACTATATAAGCAATCAAATAAGCCCTAGCAATCTCTCTATATCCGACAGTTCTTCAGGATCGTCGGCACCACTTTTTAACCTTATGTAAGTGATATTAAGAATGTTTGATTCATTTCTTAAGTTTATATATTCTTTTCTTGCCTGCTATAACTGGTCTCGTGATAACAGTTCATTAGTTTTATATTTCTATGTATTTTTTTATTTATTGCATGCTATTACTAAATTTTAAACCCTTCAAATACAGAACTACATCAGGTCAGATAATATATGCGAAGACTTGGTCGTTGAAATTTTCACTAGATTACCGCCCAAATCCCTCATTCGATTTAGATCGGTCTCTAAATCATTATGCGCTCATATTGTTGGTAGATTTTGATTTCACATGTTGTTTTCTTCTTAATCGGGATATATTGGAACAAGGTTTTGGGACAGAAACTTGCAATAGAAAAGGACACCAAGAATATAACTGAATATGTATTGTCGATTGAATGAATTTTATAACTTACAACTTATGTTTGTTTTACAGAACCAAACCTATTTATAATACATGAACCGGTGCCTTGTTACAACGTGACTATTGGAGAAGATACACACCGATTCAATAACAGTCGTGACCCTAAAAACGGTTTATACCGTTATCCTATGACCCAGCCGAATACAAACTTTACATAATACATACATATACTATTCTAATTTACACCAAGACCCCTATATTTAGTTTATACTCCAATACTTCCCCTTAAACTAAATATTGTTAAAGGTCTTCATCCTTGATTTGTCTTTACAGGAGTGCTGATTCTTCATCCTCTGAGATGAGAAGTGCTTCCTGCTCTTTGTCTTTCCATTTCGTGCACTCTTTGCAATGTGACCAATTTCTTCACATCCAAAGCATCGGTACTTCTTCTTGTCTTGATCTTCATGCACCGTGCCTTTTCCACGTCCTCTTCCAAATTCTCTTCCTATACCTTTTCCACGTCCTTGATCACCACGTCCCCTTTCATTAAGCCTATTTCCAGAATTGTTTGTACTTGCTAACAGTAATTTGCTTGGATCATACTCTTCTGGTTCATCAGTACTCTTAATACGTTCTTCATATGCTGTTATTCTTCCAACGGCTTCTTCGAATGGCATGGTATCTATTTCTGAGTATTGTTCAATGGTGGCTACAATCGGTAGAAACTTCTTTGGAACCGAGTTGAGTAACTTTCTCACAATTATCTTATCCTCAAGGGTAGTGCCAAGGCTTGCAAATTTGGCTTTTATACTGCCCAACTTTCCTGAGAAATCTTGCACTCTTTTGTTTTCTTTCATCTTCAAAGTTTCTAACTCATTTCTTAGCGTTTGTAGCCGTGCTTTCTTGACTAGGTCTGCACCAAGGTATCGTACTTTCACTGAATCCCATACTTCCTTTGCAGTTTCATATTGTGCAACTTGCATCAAGATATCCTGTGGTATTGTCTGGAATATCATAGCTTTTGTTGTATGCATCTTCTTTTCATCTGTTGCACTACTTCCTTCTTTCGGGTTAATCGTCTCCCAAAGGCCATACGTTTTTAATATTGTTTCCATCAATACTGCCCATGTCGTGTAATTGGAATCCGTCAATTGTACGCATTTAAGTGCTACATTTTCTTGAACTTTAGACATACTGCTTCCTTCTTTGTCGTTCGTCATGCTTTCTTCCTTTCTCTCTTCTTTCTTGCTTTGACGTGCTTTAGCCTTTCTTGCCTTCTTTCTTCCTATCTTTCTTTCTTTCTGGTACGTGCTTACTTACGTACCTTTTCGTTCAAGCGTGCTTACTTACGCGTTCTTTAAACAAGCGTGCTTACTTACGCTGTTTTCTTGCTGGCGTGCTTCCTTACGCCTTCGTTCTTATAAGCGTGCTTACTTACGCTTATTCGCGTGCTTACTTACGCGTTTCTTTCTTACTTCTTACTTTGTGAACCACAAGGGTTTGGATTCTTAATTCTAGTTTTGTAGTTTATTAATCTAAAAAAAATGTTTTGTTTTTGTAAAAAAAAAAAGACTTAATCTTACTTTCTAACCTGTTTATATAATTCTAATTCTAATAAAGTGAAAGCGAGAAGCACTTATTCAAAAACGATCACTTACAATCTTCTTTCTTTCTAATTATTATCGACACAAAGAACCAAAACCGTTTCTTTCTTCTGCAATTAGGGCAAACTTTCGATCCCCTCTTAATTTCTTTTCTTACTGCAATCGGTGGTGTGGTTGTCTGGTTCCTTTCCAAATATTCGTTGTTGATTCCCTCTTTCCTCTGGTCGCTATACACAAGGTTGTACAGAAACCATTCGCTGTTTATTCTTACTTCTCAGTCGATGGTGTTGTTCTTCTTTCCTTCTTACTTGATTGATTCCCGGAATCGTTCTCGCTCTTGATACCAATTGTTGGTAGATTTTGATTTCACAGGTTGTTTTCTTCTTAATCTGGATATATTGGAACAAGGTTTTGGGACAGAAACTTGCAATAGAAAAGGACACCAAGAATATAAACTGAATATGTATTGTCGATTGAATGAATTTTATAACTTACAACTTATGTTTGTTTTACAGAACCAAACCTATTTATAATACATGAATCGGTGCCTTGTTACAACGTGACTATTGGAGAAGAGACATACCGATTCAATAACAGTCGTGACCCTAAAAGCGGTTTATACCGTTATCCTATGACCCAGCCCAATACAAACTTTACATAATACATACATATACTATTCTAATTTACACCAAGACCCCTATATTTAGTTTATACTCCAATAATATTGCTTCCCCAGATTTCATCCGCTTGAACACTATTCGTTCCAGAATCTCAAAAAAAGTTTTGTTAAGACATGACATTCCTCACAAGGAGGGCTTTTCTATTTATTATAAAAAATTCTATACATTACATTTGAAAAACCAATTGCCATTGTCTCCTGAACACGGATATGATGGTATAACACCATTCAAGTTTCCTTTTCCAATAAAAAGTAGAGCTGGTGTTGTTGGTTCATGTAACGGAATTATGTTGGTTATTGATAATGGAGATTTGATTCTCTGGAACCCCACAATAAGGCGCAAACTAAAGTTACCAAGCCATCCTTTACGGAGAGCTTTCATCAACGTCACTGGGTTTGCTTTTGACCGAGTCACTGAGGATTACAAGATTGTTACGCTTTCTTTCAATTATGAACAAAATAATGATACATATGCATTCGTTTACACCATGAAGACACGTAACATGGTGTCAGATTTCCAACCCGGTTACTCCGTCTACTTATGAAACTAGAGAAGAACATTTAGTCAACCTATTTGAAACTAAAGAAGGACATTTAGTCAACGGAGTGTTACACTGGGTAGTAAGAATTACAAATCAGAGTAGATGTGCTAGCATCCATCGGTACATACTGACATTCGATGTGAGTACTCATGTTTTTGGCATGATTGAATTGCCAGAACACGAGCACTCTGTAGAACTTACAACTACTATACACGGTTCTCTAGCTGTGATAACCTATGAAGGTGATTATGCAAGGATTTAGGTTAGAAAAGAAAACAATACTACTCCCAATTGGCCGATTGGGTTAGTTATCTTGTGTTTAAGTCGAATGTTTCAGAGAGAGTTATGCCGCTTTCTATAAATGGTAATTGCCTATTGAACTCTTATTCCCCTAAGGGCATTGAAGTTTATAGAAATCGTTCAAGGGCACGATCACGACTTGTGCAATTCAGCGACTCTTCTATCATGCAAGATATGTCATGGTTTGTCGAAAGCCTTGAGTTGTTAGACACCGGGTCTCCTTACGAGGAAAGCAAACCATCTGTTCGTGAAAAAAAAGAAGCACAGTAAGAAAAAAGTTATATCATGAACGGTGCAAGGGTTAGCAGACTTTTGGATGAAGAGTGGGATAAATGGGTTGAAAAATGGCCCAACTTTAAAGGGAGTCAATTTTGGATCGTTTGGAGTTGCGGGTCCCATAATATATCATCGAAAAGCCTGCGACGATCCCGTTGTCATGACAAACAGTCGTAGACGGTTTGCGTAGACATATTTCGCCAATTTCGATGTTTTGACCCTCAATTTTTGAAGTTCCCCTACTTTGTACTAGTACTACTTTATGTTTTTAGTTTGATTTCGTTATAAATGTAATTGTAAATTGCATGATTTAAGGGATACGCCCTAATCTTAGTTAGGTTTCTTATGTGACTATATATTTCGTGGTCATTATTAATTTCTTACTCCACCTTTAATATCAAAGGATGATATTGTTATCCTTGATGGGGCTAAGGAATTAGAGAGCTGATGCGTTATCAGAACAAACTCCTAAATTGGAGGCTTGATGCTGTAAGTGTACGGCTGTGAGTTGTGGGGATACGACTGTCAAGGAAAATGGAAGCTTCTTTGAGCAGGATCAGAGCGATAACCTCCTTGGGCATATAAGTCGTTGCATCTTTGTATGTTTTTCGGATTGCAGTGTGTTTATTTGCTTATTTAGATTCTAAATAACTTTGTAGTTTGTAAGCACAGTCAAATATTTTGTTCATTTTTTGTAAATAGTTGCAGCCTGGTACAGAGCTTATCACATACCTTCCATGGCAGGGGACTATGAACATATAAAGGACGGGCACTGGAAGGTTTATAAACCCATTTGTGATAGATTTTATTCAATTAAGGTAAAACCCTTCACCATATCATAGTTTTAAGGATAACACATGTATTTTGTGATATTATGTCAATGGTTTTTTGAGTCTGCATTTAGAGTCATCATGTCATTATTTCCTTAAAATATGATCTTTATAACCTACGGAGTACTAATTATGCAATAATAAATAATAAAATGCTAATATGAGATGGTTATTTTACCAACATCGTTATATTCTCAACTCTACTCACAACCAACCCTGACAGAAAACCTCCTCAAAAGCATGGACACCGGGTTGTAGCGACGTAGATAAAGCAACAATAGGCTTCATGGAAAAGCTGATGGTGTCACAGTATTATCAACGAGGTAAGTTTCATTAGTTAACTTTTTAATTCTTTTTAAATACCTTTGATTTATGACTGCGTAAATTAGGTGTGATGAAACATACATAAAAGTATAAAAATTTAATATACGAGTAAACTGGTACCGCAATATATTTCCAACTTTACGACACCTCCTCTTCTGTTGATGGAAATAAAAATTGATATTCCACTTGAGCAGGTCTGTTCCAAGTTTATGAATCGCAAAAGAAAAAGAAAAAGTGGACATCAGAAAATTGCAGCCTGTAAAAGATACAACATCAGTTGCATTTTATGAATTTTTTTTATGTGTTGCCACAAAAAGTTCACTGTATTTCAGGAGGTCTACAATACATGTGGCCATTCGATAGGTCTGGGTGAGTGAACGCGTAATTGTTTTTTTTCCTTTTTGTTCTTTATTAGTGATTTGTTCAAGGTAATATATAGTTAACGTTTAAAATTTTATTAGCCCTTTTTCACATGTTATTGTTGTAGGTGTTAGCTAAATGGCGAATATGACTGCTACAAGTTTGGAAAGTAACGTTAGGCACTGGCGTTCTATGTCCCAAGGTAAATTAAGTCATTAGTATTTGCTTAACTGAGTTGACGCATCAGTGATGTAAATTTTCTCAACTACGGGTCAAATGGGTCTGCTGCAGACTCTATAAAACTTAGGACCGCCAATATCATGTTCAAACAGCTTAAATCTCGGCGTCTATAAGTACAACAGGTGGTCGCAATATGAGAGAAACCTTAGCTCATGAACCTTCTCAAACTCAGGCTTCTCCATAGGTAGCGTTTACGCTCAGATGTCTCATTGTTATGAGTATTGTGTAAGCTGATTATGGTTATAATATTCTGATTATTTACGGGCAAGATAAATAGATTTGGATAATCACGTATGAAGGCTTCTATTATAAAAGTTAATTTTGGTTTCCTTTAGAGCATTCAGTTCTTCAACGATGTGCTTGATGGGTGTTGACTATATATTAGTGAATGTTACTGCCTTTTACTACTGTTTCCACCACTCCCCAGGTACCTGATGTGGCTCATGCCACATATATATGCTCAACTAAATGCCTTTTAGTTTACTGTTTCCATCAGTCCCCAGCTGTAACTGATGCTTTATTGTTTTAACAGTTTGAGCATGTTATTATATGCATGTAACCACTATATTACCTCAAACCCCGATGCATGTGCAATAAGTGAGACCGCATCAGATGTCGCATTTGATGTCCATTTGCATGGGTGTTCCCATTATTAAAATCTTTGATATTTAAACGTAATGGCCTTTGTATCCCTTTTATCTAAGCATAAGCTGCAACTTTTGATAACTACATGAACTGTAGTGGCTTATGTAAACATTTATGTTTTCATACACTAAGTACACATGTTATCAAATTGGCATATCTTTCAAAACTTAAATGACCACGTATCTCATAGGCGGGTGTAGTCTTCTATGTAATTTGTAGATGAGATGGTTGCAAAAAATCCATAAATGGCACCATGTTTTGGTGGTGTAGTAATTGTTAGGCGTAGCAAATGGGCAAGTTGATAAACTGGTCAAATGGGTAACTTTTGTCTTGTGTGGAATGGAGATATAGAGAATAATTGTCCTCTAAAGAGTGACTGTTCTAAACCATTTCCCTATGTTGGTAACTCAATGATGCATCATGTATGCTATTAATCTTCTGAGTATCTATGTCGAATTTATTTATTTATTTTAGTGATCTTTGTCGCACACAGTTGAGATGATGTAATAATAGTTTAGAGAATTTAAATCACCGGTGTTTTGATGTTAACATAGAGTTCATTCAGTGGGTTCGTCCAGTGAGTCGTTGTAGTATATCATTAGTTCTATGAGACAAAATATGAGTATTAATTAAATGTTATGAGACAAATCCACAAATTGTTGCATTATGGTATATCATTACAAAAATTATGCTGCGTAAATGGTAATCTTTTAATGTAAATAAAATAGATTAGGAGGATGTAAGCAATTAAAATACACACATCACTTTTTTTTTTTTTCCATATTCTAAATTATATTATATTATCAAACACAACATGCGTTTTACTTGCATCTTCTACGGACTATTAGCTATGTGCTCACACACATCATTTGCTATTCAAGACAATCAATTTTGGAGATCCCAACGCTTGGAAGTTTATTAGTTTAATTGTAACAAACTCAATTGCTTATCGAATAATTGATGGATTATCTCATTCTTTCTTTCATATATTAATCGAACATGTTTACGTTATCAGTTTTCTTATCATCTCATCTTCCTATTTCTTTAAAAAAAAAAAAAAAAAAAAAAAAAAAAACCCCGTGATTCAACAAATGTCGTATACAAAGAAGTACTTTAAGGTCTATGATCAAACTTAAAGAGGTATGTAAAATACACACGCCCCTTTTTCTTTCTCATATTCTCAATTATAATATATTATCAGTTACAACATGCTTTTACTTACATTATCTATTGACTATTAGGTGTACATGGCATGGACATTGGGTATTGAATCGATAAGCGCCCACACACATCATTTTCTGTTCAAGACAATCAATTTTAGAGACGCCAACGCTTGAACGTTATTAGTTTAATTGTAACAAACTCAATTGCTTATCGGATAATTGACGCATTGTCTCATTCTTTGTTTCATATTTTAAATGAAACAAATTTACGTTATTACTTTTCTTATCATATCATTTCTCCATTTCTTTAAAAAATTACCCGGTGTCAACGGGTCTCTAAGCTAGTATATATATATTTTCAAAGCTTCATAATTGCATATATATCATTCAATGCCTTAAAATTGTCAAATATATCCAAATTATTATTTTAAATATGTTTAATAGAAAAATATCTAATAATTATAATTGATATATAAAATGACGATTATACCCTTATTCTTATAATTATTTTTTTTACAATTACAAAATATCATTTAATTAACCATTTTCTAAGAAAAGAAAAAACAATCATGTTCGGCGACTCAACCGTATTCGGTATCGACGAATCTTGAATAAGAATATCAACAACACCATCCACCGTTCTATCTAAACATAAACTCATATATATAGATCAAATGATATAATAAAATTCAAACCAATAGATGGACATTTAGTAATTGTAATTTTTTTTAATAAAAATAAGTGTATAATCGTTTGGATATATCTAACACTTTAAGGCTTTGAAAGAATTTATATGCAATTATGGATTTTAGGTGAATGTATGTGCAATTATTGCAATTCCTCATTAAAAAAAATATATAGACGGCAAAACAATATAATGGGCCAGGCTGCAAAAGCAAACCTATATATACACCATCAAAAGTAAAACCTAAAAATTCATTCATTCGCAGGATATCTTTGGCCACCAGTTTTGAATCATCGTAAGTGATTTCTTTTAGTAATGGTTCATTCTTTTTTTTCGGTGCAACATAACAATAGAGTTCATAGAATTGGTTCATTCTTTTACTCGTGTTTTAGTTTAAGTATCTTTTGCTGCCTGCTATATAATCCCTGATATCATTGATAACGTAGCTTCTTAGGGTGTCTTTTTTTTTTTTTTTTTTTTTTTTTTTTTTTTTTTTTTTTTTTTTTTTTTTTTTTTTTTTTTTTTTTTTTTTTTTTTTTTTTTTTTTTTTTTTTT
>LBNU01004897.1:94392-122808 GCA_014162995.1 Artemisia annua
GGCCTACCAAGCACCACATGAGATAGATTACAATCTATGGCACTCACAACATCCTCTAAAATCATGAAATTGGCAACAAAAATAAAATTACCCACAAAGACACGTAGCTCATTTACCCTTCCTACAAAGTTGCAAATTTTACCGGGGTATTTGGGGTCTCTCCTAGATTCAAGTTGCTCATTCATTATATCATTGTAAACGGCTCTAGACATGACATTGATTGGGGATTCTAGGTCGATGTAAGCGTGAGCAATAAACTTATACCCAATCACGCATGGTATTTTGATGTTATTTGGGTCACCTCTTTTTATTTTAGGGATGATTCTAGCAAAGGGTGGTCGAGGGTTGTCAACAAGACTGCTGTGATAGACGAGCTCTTCTTTAGTGGGATACAAGTCAAAGTACTCCCTATCTACCTCTTCCTTAGGTGCAAAGTCCTTGTTATGTTCTATGGCAACTGCTAAGTATTTGAGGGCATAATTAAGCTCAAGGGTGACCAACTTATTAAAATCCCTAAGTTCCCTAATTTGGCCTTCAATTTGGCCACACATCCTAGCGACTTCAACGGGTGAAAGGTGTGGATTCGCGTTCTCCATAAGGGCAAACGGAATAGTCAATGAAAAATTATGAACAAAAGGACAAAGAAAAAGATAGACTAAAGAGATCCTAGAAAAATAAAAATCCCACTAGAAAGGAGTCTAGTGAGTAGACCTAATTAAAAATAAAAATTAACCTAAGCAATAACTATTCCCCGGCAACGGCGCCAAAAACTTGATGCGTAGGGATTGCTTACGCACTTTGTTTTACCTCTCAAGGGATCTCAAGAGGCTTACAATCCCCACCAGGCAGTGTACCTGACTGATGTAGTATAGTGTAGTGGCAAGTACCGGGGGATTGATCGTTCTCTCACAGGGAATAGTGTTCGTTAGGTTAAAGACTTCTCTAATTAAGGTCTAAGGGTGGAGGATGATTATTTTTGTATTTTTATGTTTTTTAGAAAGCAGTAAAATCTCGTTTTTGAAGGAGTGGGCGGAATTAGTTGCTAGTCAACTAACCCAAGTTATCTACTTATGCAATTAATTTAAATTTGAGAAAACAATGGTGGGGAAAGTAGTGTTTACTTAGATTTCATTACTCCCTAACTATCTTTTACCATGTGATTAGTATATTGAGTTTGCGTGGATGACGGGTGTATTCCTAACAAGTCGTAGGGAGTGCGTTCAATTCCCTAACTCTATAAGCTCCTACCTCACTCTATGACGATACGTCAAGTATCCTATCATAAGCTCACCGATAGCAACCTACGCATGAAATACTACCTTAAAATCGATTAACGCACATACGATTCACGTTTCCTAAGACGTTCAAGCTTGTTACCATATAGGAAGTTAGCCAGTTTTCTTAAGTCTAACGTAGATGAAACATTCATCCAAATCACAATCAGAACATACACATCACATGACAATCAATAGTTAGGTTTCATTAGATCTAAGCAAACACAAGTTAATTTAGCCTAGCATGTTGAAGGAAAGAAAAGCACAAACATAGATCATAAAACACATAGACATATTGTATGGATTGAATGAAGACTTATCTTAGATTAAACATGCAAGTTAGAGAGGTAAAAGTACCCTCTAAGGTCTGTAATACACGAGCTAGGGTTTAACCCTTAAGTTCTCCACCAAGTTCCTCCTTTAAAAACAATAAAATTCGTCCTATATATATAGAAAATACGGGCTGACGGCGTCAGCCCAAGGTGTGACGCCGTCACGCCGACGATTAGGGTTTTGTGATGGCCTTCTTGACGTCGTCACGCCGCCTTGTTCCAGATCTGACGGCCTTCCCTGACGCCGTCACTAAACTAGGCCAAAAACTCTCTGGCCCGTCATGAGTAACTTCCAATTTCTTCACTTCATTTGTTCCTGACGTCATCACGTTGAAGCTTGTGACGCCGTCACCTTCTGTGCACTTTAGGGTCTTTTGAGATTTTGTTGTTTTCCGCACTTTTTCACTCCAAAAACGCCCGAAAATGCTTCTTTTGTGATTTTCTCCTCAAAAGTACCTAAAATGAGAAAAGAAACGACTTTGGGTGAAATCCGATCAAATAATATACGAATTAGGACTCAAACTGACCCTTAAAACGTAACATTTTTCGTTTCATCACATACAAACATTCTTTCTCGACACTTTTAATGAAAACATTGTTTGTCGCCTCAGCCATTAATGTGTCCATAACTTATGAATATAAAAAAATAACGAATACCTCTGATCCTTTTCCAACGCTGCTTCAGTCGACTTCTTTTGCATCATAAACACGACATAAAAACCTTGTAACGTCCCCTAAATATTACGAGCCCCAGGCTCTGATACCACATGATAAAATCATTGTAGCTCTTAGACGAGGTCTAATTATTAACTATATCTAGGAACACATAATAACGAAAGCGGAATATTTAAACAATGAATTAACGTTATCATGAATAAGGTTTTTCATTATCATTCACTTCTCTAACGATTACAAACTAATAAACATGTTCTACCTTGATCAAGTAGAACACGTTATCTAAACTAAAACACTAATAAACCCTAGGCGTTTATCTAATCCCTACGCCTAGGTTCCCACACACACACACACTTTTGGTGTTTACATCTTTGACACACACCAAAACCTATGCCTCTAAACCTCTTTATATACTAGAGGATTAGGGTTTACAAAGGATATATTCTATAAATATAAAAGATCTTTATCTTGTTGCAGAATTCTTCCTTTGTCATCTTTAGTCCTTCATCTGTCATATGTTTTGTCTTATCAACTCAAATATAATTCCCAACATACTTTCACTATTACAGTTATTTCTGAAAGTTATGAAAAGTATGAAAAAATTATCCGGAAAAATGGTGATAGAAAAAGTTGTGAAATTTTACACAGTAAAAAAATGGAAAAAATAGAAACGAAAAGAAAGAGAAGAAGTTGGAAGTTTGTTTTAACCAACTTATGTAAAGTTTTGTATTAAGTGGGAGATATCACCACTATTAATTGTTGTATATTATATTTATGGATTGAATGGGAGTTGGCCGTTATGGGAACGCAAACTAAGGTTATTCTTTGTTTAAGATTTTATTGAGTATAATTCGTGTCTACCTAAAGCGTGAGTTACATGAGTCAAAAGCGTGAGTTATTCAATGATATGAGTCTTATTCATGGGATGGTTGGGAAAGTAATTAACCACACTTAGGATTTTGATCTATTTGTTTGTTTATTTTTTATTTTACACCAATTTATATCTTAAATTTTATCCCTACCCAACCGTATTGTTATATTCGTTGTCAGCTTTCGAGCATCCGGATATAATGATGGCTAAGTGAAAATGTTAAATGTATGAATAAGGTAGTGACCATCCGAGTATTAGATTAATCAACTATCACGCCAGCGATCTAGTGTGTGACTTGGTGACCATCCGCTATGCAAATAACGCGCCAGTGATCCAAGAAGTGCACTAG
The DNA here is from genome assembly GCA_014162995.1 of Artemisia annua. Classification (NCBI taxonomy): domain Eukaryota; kingdom Viridiplantae; phylum Streptophyta; class Magnoliopsida; order Asterales; family Asteraceae; genus Artemisia; species Artemisia annua. The sequence continues at coordinate 97,894 of LBNU01004897.1, forward strand.
TGACCATCCGTTAGTTGACGCGTCGAAGACTCGTGCCAGCGATCTACTAAGTTTATGCAGGAGATGTTTGAACGAAGCTAGGTTCAACCCTTAAGCCTCAAAACCATCTTTACCGCTTTAGACTTGTTACTCCTTGGCTTTAGTGGGGGAGATGTGTATACTTGTCAAGCTGATGATAGAATATTCGTCACAACTGAGCAACTAAACGATTTAGAATTGTTTTTCATTGAAAAATTATTTTGTTTCTAACTCGTTAAGTGTTTGGTTGTGTGATTGTGATAAGACGAATACATGCATTAAACTATAAAAATAAATCCTAATACCTTTTTGGATATATTTTCATAAGTAAAATCTAAGGTTTACTTGGGGACAAGTAAACTTCAAGTGGGGGGATATTTGATGAACTCAAATAAGTACATTTTATCATCATTATTTATCCTATTTATTTGACTTGTTTCATTATATTATTTATGAGAATCGGTGCTTTAATGTTTACTTTAGTGATTCTCAGATAAAAACAGGGAAATGGTGAAACTTGGCAATTTTGGACTAATTATGGAGCAAAACAAGCGAATGTCAAAAGTTTACTGAAATCCAGAAGATGCGCCGTATCTCACTCAACAGATACGCCGCAATATTATACTTAGATGAATTCAAAGACCATTGCCTGACTTTGAAGAATGCGCCGCATGTAATTCTATCATGCGCCACATATGAAACTTTGGTCAAAGAAGAAGATCAAGCTCATTCTACTCCAGATACGCCTCATTATACATTTGACATACGGCGTATCACTATCAAGACTTCACCAGAAACAATCCAAGACAACTGAAGGACATGCGCCACATACAAGAATTAAGTTACGCTGCATCTGAAGGCGGTGTTCTAATATTCCAGAATATAATAATCTTGGACCCCACGCGAAGTTAAGTCGATGCTCCGCATCTACTTACTCAATGCGCCGCATCGAACATTCAGAAAGAAACTATAAATACCCCAAGACCTAGACGAATTTAGTGTGCCACAAAACCCTAAGGAGCCGAATTCGTATGAACAAGCAACATAAGACACGCCCCAAACGAAGATACTAGAGCTGTAAGAAGGTCATGCATGTATTCAATTCATTAAGTAGTTTTGTTTTATTGTAATAGTAAGCTTTAATTCATCAGGATTGATGGCCGGTAGTATGTGAGTGCGCAAAATCATATGCCCGCCTTAAAATTGCTTTCCCATCAATTAAAGTTTATATGTTTGATGTCTTTGGTGAATTTATATTTGTACTTTGATAACCTCTGTGTCTAGCTGAGCACTGCATGGGCTGCCATACCCCTTCCTCGCCTATTTAATCTGACGTCTTTGGATAAGTAGGATAGTCATAAGTAATCATTAAGGGTTTACTCGCCGATATAATGAAACCAACGAGAAAGGTTTAATTAAATACACTTCATATAAAACTAGCAATAAAACAAGTGACAAGCTACTTAATTATCAGGACAGGTCTTCTTATAGTCTCTTTTATCTATCTTTGTACGTGTATGCTATTCGCTGATTTGTGCTCATTAGTTTAATTTACTGTTTAATTAATAACCCAACTGTGCCAGTCTCTCAGGCTGAACCCCCGTTGCGTTAGATTAGGCTGTAAAACTAACTTAGGATATTAAAATACTGATTAGGATAACTAGATAATACGTTCCACTCTTAGTGATCGACACTCTACTTACCATTGTATACAAACTGACCGAGTACACTGCTCGTTAAGTTTGTGTGTTATTGATAAATCGGCTAAATATAAATTTAAAACTTGAGTAGGCATTAATACTGCTAAACCGCAATGACACATCATGCGCATCATTGGCCCTCATTGTTTTAAATGTTGTTTTTTGTTACAGTTTTCTCAATTGCAGGCACTTTGTTGAAAAAAACAGTGGTTGAAAAAGAAGTCAATGTGCAGGATCATGACCAATAGACTGAACTCAATTAAGTGAATATCACATTACATAAGTTATCAGAAATGTGTGACCATATGCATCGAATTGTGACTACGCTTAAATATTGTGTGACAAAATATGACTCTATGATTTAGTCACACAAAAACTCAATGTGACTAATATCAAGGTTAATGATAACTGACTTCCCATTTTGCTATAAATAGTAGTCACATGAATACCTCACAATGTGACTATTTTGAATGTATTGGTCACATATAATACCCTTATAATGAGGCCATAAACATCATTTTGATACTCATTTGTGATATGGTATGACTATTGTAAAGCCCATAGTCACATGATCGTGCTTCAATTAAATGTGACTATACACATTAGGATTTGGCAAGCAAACACACACTAAACTTTAGACACACATATTAACTTACGTGACCATATGTATCGAATTTTCGTTACACTTAATCATGTTTCTATGGTTTCGTGTGACCATATATGACATTTGGTCACACTCTTCAAGTGTGTGACATATGTTTGTCACTTTCAAATGCATATCTTGACTAACGCTTCAAACTTACTTTTCAGTTGTCACACATTTCAAATTCATATGTGGCTAAGTATTTAGCAAAGAATAGCAGTCACGTTTAAATAATGTGTGACAAACTTGACTATATAATTTAGCCACATACACAATTATTTCATGTGATCATATATCTATTTTGGTCACACTCTTCAATTGTGTGACATATATTTGTCACATATGTATATCTGTAGTGTGACTAATGTTTAAAGCTGATTTGTATCGGTCACACGTCCCAAATTAAAAGTGACTATATGATCAAAAAATATTTACGAGTTACCCTATAGTCACATAAATACACAAATGTGTGACATATATCTTCCGAAATGGTCACACAAGAAGGATTAAGTGTGGCTGTTTATTTAAGGCTGGTACATTTAGTCACGTAATTATGTTGCTGTGTGGCCATTCGAAATACGCTATGTGTGACGAAAGGCCATATTTGTACTAGTGCAATTTACTAATACCTACAACCCTTAATACCTATACATTAGCACTTTAGTTCAAACTAAATCACTATTTCTAATGTGACCCCATTCAACCAAAATGTCTCCCATTTCTTACTAACAATGAAGTACAACAATATTTTAATGTCTATAAGAGGAAATCATATACATATACATTAGTACTTGTTTTATCATCATGGCCTACCCTCATCTATCTCTTCCAAAGAGAGTGCCTGCAAACCCCCTAGATGAAGCGGATGACATCAAAAAAAGGTATGCATTTCTTTACTTTATAGAGAAAAATGTTGTTTGCTTGCTTGATTAGTATGTTACAAATTACGGTGTTTTTTCTTGTGTACAGGTCACCCGTCAATACTCCTAAATATTTATTGTTTGAAATAAACTATGATGGTGTTTTCATAAGAAATCCAAGTTTAAAGTATGAACATGGGAAAGTAATGACATTGCATGTCTGTAAGTCCAACAGGATGAAATTTGATGACCTGCTTGACATGTTGCTCTCTAAACTTGGACAAGATATTCAATATGTGTATGTTTGTTCTCCAAGAGTTTCTATAGAAGTAGGGTTGACTTTAGTTGAAGATGACTATGATATGGGAAAGATGTATGATACGGCTGATTCAGTAGGTATAATTGATTTGTATGTTTTACATACACCTCAAAACCTTTCAGAGTCCTATTTTGGCAATCTTACCTTTGATGGTTCTGATGACGAAATATTGCCAAATCTAAAAAAACATGAAAATGCTTTGCTAGTTGCTCAGTCTAAGTCGCGTGATGCTGTTATTGCATGGGAGGACGCACAACTTACAACTCCTCAGCTAAGAACACCTCCTTCTCCTCCTCGATTGAAAGGAAAACTATTTCAAGGTAACAACCTTTTTAATGATTTTTTGCATATTGATTCTATTGATGAAGAGTTTTATTTTTTCGATGAAGATTACATGCCTGGTATCATTGGATTTGATGTTCCTGCGATGGATGTTGGTTGGTCTACCTCGTCTCCATGTTATTGGCTAAATGAGGTATGCAGGTATGATGGTTCCAAAATGCCAAGTGTTTCAAATGACTGTTTTGCAAGCAAGGATATTTTGGAAGTGGGTGGGTCTCCAGTCGATGCGCGTGATGTGTCGTTGCGGTTTAGCAGTGTTAATGCCTACTCAAGTTTTAAATTTATATTTAGCCGACTTATCAATAACACACACTTAACGAGCAGTGTACCCGGTCAGTATGAATATAATTGTAAGTAGAGTGTCGATCACTAAGAGTGGAACGATTTATCTAGTTAACCTAATCAGTATTTTAATGTCCTAAGTTAGTTTTACAGCCTAATCTAACGCAAGGGTGTTCAGCCTGAGAGACTGGCACAGATTGGTTTTATTAAACGGTAAATTAAACTAATGAGAACGAATCAGCGAATAGCATACACGTACACAGATAGATAATAGAGACTGTAAGAAGACCTGTCCTGATAATTAAGTAGCTTGTCACTTGTTTTATTGCTAGTTTTATATGAAGTGTATATTAGTTAAATCTTTCTCGTTGGATCTCATTATATCGGCGGGTAAACCCTTAATGATTACGTATGACTATCCTATTTATCCAAAGACGTCAGATTAAATAGGCGAGGAAGGGGTATGGCAGCCCAAGCAGTGCTCAGCTAGACACAGAGGTTATCAATGCACTAATATAAGTCACCAAAGACATCATCATATAAACTTTAATTGATGAGAAAGCAATTTTAAGATGTGTGTATGATTTTCCGTAGTCACATACACATGCCCATCTATCCTGATGAATTAAAGTGTACTATTACAATAAAATATAACTATTAATGAATTAAATACATGCAGGACCTTCTTACAACTCTAATATCTTCGTTTGGGGTGTGTCTTGTGTTGCTTCTTCGACTGAACTCGGCTCCTTAGGGTTATGTTGCCACAAAATATGTCTAGGTCTTGGGGTATGTATAGTTTCTGTCTTAGGGTTCGATGCGGCGCATTGAGTAAGTAGATGCGGTGCATTGACTTAACTTCGCGTGGGGTCCAAGATTAATATATTCTGGAATATTTGTACACCGTCTTCAGATGCGGCGTAACTTGAATCTTTATGCGGCGCATGTCCTTCAGTATCTTGGATTGTATCTGGTAAAGTCTTGATAGTGATACGCCGTATGTCAGAAGTGTAATGCATCGTATCTAGAGTAGAACGAGCTTGATCTTCTTCGGTGACCAAAGTTTCATATGCGGCGCATGATATAATTACATGCGGCGCATTCTTCAAAGTCAGGCAATGGTCTTCGAGTTCATTTAAGTATGATATTGAGGCGTATCTGTTGAGAGAGATACGGCGCATACTGGATTTCAGTAGACTTTTGACATCTTGCTCGTTTTGCTCCATAATTAGTCCAAAATCACCAAGTTTCACCTTTTACCTGTTTTTACATGAGAATTACTAAAGTAAACATTAAAGTACCGATTTTCATATATAATATAGTAAAACAGGTCAAATAAATAGGATAAATGATGATAATAATATGTACTTATTTGAGTTCATCAAATATCCCCCCACTTAAACTTTACTTGTCCCCAAGTAAACCTTAGATTTAATCTTATGAAAATGTATCCTAAAAGGTATTAGGATTTATTTTTATCATTAATGCACGTATTCATCTTATCACAATCACACAACCAAACACTTAACGAAGTAGAACAAAATAATTTTTCAATATAAAACAATTCTAAATCGTTTAGTTGCTTAGTTGTGACGAATATTCTATCATAAGCTTGACAAGTATACGCATCTCCCCCACTAAAGCCAAGGAGTAACAAGTCTAAAGCGGTAAAAATGGGTTTGAGGCTTAAGGGTTGAACCTAGCTTCGTTCAAATATCTCATGCATAAATTTAGTAGATCGCTAGCGCGAGTCTTCGACGCTTCAACTAACGGATGGTCACTAGTGCACTTCTTGGATCGCTGGCGCGTTATTTGCATAACGGATGGTCACCAAGTCACACACTAGATCGCTAGCGTGTTAGTCAATTAATCTAATACTCGGATGGTCACTACCTTACTCATACATTTAATATTCTTACTTAGCCATCATTATATCCGGATGCTCGAAAGCTAACAACAAACATAACAATACGGTTGGGTAGGGATAACATTTAGGATATAAATTGGTGTAAAATAAAAAATAAACAAGCAAATAAATTAAAATCCTATGTTTGGTTAGTTACTTTCCCAACCATCTCATGAATAAGACTCATATCATTGAATAACTCACGCTTTTGACTCATGTAACTCACGCTTTAGGTAGACACGAATTATACTCAATAAAATCTTAAACAAAGAATAATCCTTAGTTGGCGTTCCCATAACGGCCAACTCTCATTCAATCCATAAATATAGTACAACAACAAATAGTGGTGATATCTCCCACTTAATACAAAACTTTACATAAGTTGGTTAAACAAACTTCCAACTTTTTCTCTTTCTTTTTCTTTTCTATTTTTTTGATTTTTTTTATGTGTAAAATTTCACAACTTTTTCTATCACGATATTTCCGGATAATTTTTCCATACTTTTCATAACTTTCAGAAATAACTGTAATAGTGAAAGTAGTAAACACACGAAAAATAAACTAAAATTATACAATATGTACTTTCACTCCAATTGCATTGTGCAATTTCCCGATCTAACCAAAGATAATGAATTACGCACGCGAATATAGGTAATGTAAGGAAACACAGTTTGCCTAAAGTAACTAACCACGGATTTTAATCTACAAGGTAGGCTAAGGTGTAAGGGTGTAACGAAACATTTTAACAAAGGTGTAAGAAACGAAAGGAATGGCTCTGAGGGTTTTTCTAGAGGTATCTTACTCTAAAAGTGAGAGTAAACAAAAAGGTTTATACGGGGGTTAACTAACCAATGTAGTTAGTTAATATGACATAACATATAAAGGCTTTTTGGGTGTAATCCTAGAAATTTACCAAGTTAGACAAGTCACTCCAATTATATCGATAATACTCATTATGGTGGTCTCGAATAGTATACAAGCCAAGTTCTAAAGTTTACAAGTCACCGGCACACTAAAGTTTTACTTTTTTGGAAGAAATAAGGTTATGTGTGCGGTTATGTAATTTAGACTTAAACAAAAACATGCTAAAAAATTTTTAAATTTTGATATATTTAGCGTATTTTAAGCATTTTTTGAAAAGTTTAGGACAAGTAAGTGTTCTAATTCTCCATCCCCCCACTTAAGTTAAACAACGTCCTCGTTGTTTGTGTTAAAGGTTAAAAACTGGAAAATAAAAGAATTAGAATGGAAAAACTTCCCTGATATTTGCTCGGAATGATCCTCCATTATGCGTTTATAAGCAAAAATCAACTTTCTTGTGGATGAGAACGTTTAAGCTTCATGAGTGATGTTTACACAGAAAGTGCAGGAATCTATAATACCACCAAGACTTTATCACACCTGAATTAAGAAGGTTCAAACTTGCATAATACATTAGTAGTTAGTGAAAATAAAACATAAAAATTAAAATTGAAAATCATCAGGTCAGTCAATACGCCGCATCCTATGGAAGAGGATGCGCCGTATCGAGCTTGGAATTAATATGAAAAAAATAAAATAAAAGATAGGATGCGTCGTATCCTTAAACAGGGTTGCGCCGCATTAAATAAACTGACAGAATGTTTTAAACGAAAAATAAAAGTGCAGAAAATAAAATAGGATATGACCTGTGCAGATGATACGCCGCATCCTATGGTTGAGGTGCGACACATCATCTGCATGTCTGACAGACTCGACACAAACAGAAAAATAAGATAAAAATTCCGGGTTGTCTCCCGGTCAGCACTTGTCTTTATTCCAGAGTCTTCAAGTTAGACTCACGTTCAGCTCCTATTTTGTTCTTGTTCAAACTCGGCAACCTCGTTATCCGCATTGTCGATGTAAATATCAAAGTACTTTTTTTAGGTTGTGCCTTTGGAACAAAGCTTCCTTAATAACCTTTGACAATTGGTGCACTTCAATTGTCAATTCTCTAGTCATATTTTCTTGTTCCTTCAGCAACAATTCATTGGTGATCTTGAATCCTTTGATAAAAGTTTGATTCTTGGTCTTCCGAACTAGCTTGGAGAATATCAAACATCGTTCCTGAAATTTAAAACAAATAGGCTTCAAAGTAAAAGCTTTCTAAAATACAAGAAAATTGATTAGAATTTTCTCCATTCGGGATAAATAAAAGTTGCTGATATCTGCAGACGATGCGCCATATCCTGGAAAAAGGATACGCCGTATCCAGTTACGTTAAAATTAAATCAGACTTTTATTCCAAAAATCGATACGCCGCTTTTGAATTAGAATGCGCCGTATCTTATTAAATATCAAAAATCGATTATATTTATAAAAGTTAAATGCGCCGCATATGCAGAAGCTAATGTGCCGTATTTTGGTTACGCATAAAAAATACAAGATTTTTGATTCAGTAAATGCGCCGTATCGATAAAAATCGATGCGTCGCTTCTGTTTAATTAATTCGAAAACTATTTTTAATTAAATATATAATACACCGTATCTGTTAAAACAGATGCATCGTATGGCATTAGGCTTTCGAAAGTTTCTTTTAAAAACAGAATACGCCGTATCTAGGGGATAGATGCGTCGTACTCGAATTATTATACGCGTTGTATTAAAAAATTAAAACGCAATACGCCATATCTGAGAAAACAGATGCGCCGTATCGTTTGTATCAGTACAATACAACGACAGCAGTTAGTACAGAAAATAAAGAAAAATAAAAATAAAAATTAAATGACAGAAAATAAAGACAGAATCCTAGGACATGTCGACGTTTATCGAAGAAGAAAAAGACCAAGAATTTCTATTTTGGCTCAAGAAATTCACATTTGAGAAGGCGAAAGATGGTGACATGTTTTAAAATTCTACAAAGGCGACGGCTTATTGGAGGTCTTAGAAAAACACTTCATTGGTTCCTTAGGGATGGAAGGTTGCATTCTAGGGTGGTTGTGAAGTACGTGAAACCGCTATTCACAATTAAGCAGCCAATTGTTTAGCAAGATTGTAAGTTAAGCATATGCACTGCTATAGTCTTTAGGGATACATCCTTTTTTTTATTTTTGTTGACCATTCTTTTAGCTACTACTTATTAAGGCTAAGAAAATGTTCAAGCAAAAGATTTTCATGAAAATAAAGTCGATGTATCCCTCGTTAAGGTCAGTTGATATGCAAATGTTTCTGGTTCTATGTTTGATCCGTGGTAATTTTAATGTTAGTGGTTTATATTCAAGTTAAAAGGCATTTCATTGTGCATTGTTTTATTTATTTTTGTTTGTGTTAATCACACTTAGATTTTGGACCACATGTATACTTACTTTTGGGATCAAAACAATTGTTAATCATGATAGGGCAACAAAACATTTTGGCGGGTGTTTTACTAGGTATTTGGCGCCCAATTTGTACACATCCCCATAAAATGGATGCCCAAATCTTATGACCCCTCCACCTGTACACGTAACAGTCTCACATCAGTACTACCAAACGTACCTGATTATAAATTATTATAAAAAATGTCAGGATCTAAAAACCGGGATTGTAATCATTTTAATTAGATTAATCCTGAAGAAGAATATGCGAATTCGTTAGATGACGAATTCATATTCGAAGCTATAGTCAATCATTTTGGGGGTGAAGTTATCGATGAACATGGATCATATAGGAAGGTTTTCCCATGGCAAAGAGGTGTTATACTGAAATGGTTGCGTATGCAGAGTTTTTACAATCCACCTTTGCCAAATAAACCGATTGAGTATGTTGGTATGTAAACGTTATTTGCTTTAATGAAATTTTATTTTGTTGATACAAGAATTAAAGTAGGTGTCATATGTTTATAGCCATATACTTATTTCCATTCATTTAATTGTTTTAAGATGACAATTTCAATATCTTGGGTAGTGATGATGGCAACGATAGCTTGTTAACTTACTTTGATGATCTGGAAAAGAGGATTTTAAAAGTTGGAGAAGTGTTTGCATATCTGATGTCCAAAACTAATGGTGCTGGCACTAGCAAACATGGAGGGTGCAGCAAAAGCAACAACAAAATTTAACTTTTAGATGGCCATGGCTTATAAAGACATGTATTTCTAATTTTAAAATGTTGAATTATGGATGGTGTAATCCTATGGTTTTATTGTTTAATTATAAAATGTTGTTGTATTTCATACAATGTGATGAATGTGTTTAGCATTCTTGCAAAATTGTGTGACCGTTTATCTGTATATGAATATACAAAATAGGTGATTACGCATAATTAACTGAGATTGCATCAACATACATCCTCAACGAATGGCCAATTGATATTGAAACTAATTTATGTGAAACACTAGATTTGCAAAACGGAAAAAGATACAACTTAGAGGAAATACAGCAACTATCTCATCACATTAACTGAGATTGCATCAACATACATCCACAACTATCCATGACACTACATTACTTGCCTATAACCATCCCAAACCCAACACCTACAACTGCAAATGATCCTAACAAAACGAAAAACAAACGCTCATACAACTTTAACTTTGACTTCATATCATTTAGCTCTTCTTCCATGATTGACTTGTCCAAAGCAATAGCATCAATCACCTGCTGATAGTTGACAGTATTGTTAGTCGTTTCTCCTTTTGTAAGAATTCATGCACCAAATCTTTATAGTATTCACTTGGGAGATCATCATCTAAAAACTCATACACTGCAAAAACTGCGCATTTTACAAATCTTTTACCCGGATTGGTCCTTGTAGTTGAAGTCTTTAGTGTCAGTCGAATACCACAGTGACAAAAGAATTTGGTTTTGCCATTAATTACCCGTCTTATCGCTTTATTCCGCGAATTCATATTTTAGGGTTTCAAGGTTTGATACAATTGGGGAAAATAGGGGAAGATGTATGTAATGGGGTATTTATAAAACGACAAACCATATTTTGCACGTGTGATTTTTTTTAACTAAAAGGACCAAAAGTGAACTTTTAAAAGAGACATTTTAGAACCAAACTATACTTATCCTTTGTTGGTTCCAACACCCACCTTATCCCCAAATCAGCAGAAACCCTAAGTCACTGTCACAGCACGAATCCAAAAAAGAAAAGATTTGTTGTCCTTTTCATATTTAATTCAAGTTAACTAGGTTTGTTGTCCTTTCCCATAACTATATTATTCCCTTTTTTTGTTCATATACATATGATGTTAAATTGATTTTTTTTTATAGATGTTTTTTTTGATTTTTTTTATTTTGTCCACCATAATTAGTTTGATGTTTGAGGGTGCCAAACATCTACTCATGTTTACTTAACTTTAACCAGGAAAAAAATGAAGAAAGTTGTGTTTAAAGTACACACACATGGGGAATTTGCTTTCGATCCACTGCGTTATGTTGATGGTTGCGTTGGCCACGTTGTGTGTTTTACCACACACAATGGTATTTTCACAAGGTCACTTGATCATGTTATGAAGGACATTGAAGGTGATAAATGGGCTTTGTTTTATTGTAAACCAAACATGTCACTTGCAAATGGCTTAACTTTACTACACACTGATAATGACGTCCGTAGATTTCTTTACCACGCTGTGGCCAATGGTTCCATAAACCTGTTTGTTGCGCACAAACAACAGCCATTGTCAAAGTATTATGTTAAAAACATGGTTTGGCAAAAGGAGGACGCTGGCCAGCGGTGCTGTAGTACGACTCCTTTCAAAAGAAGGATGATGACTAAACGTCTTGTTATCAGCAACACTGATGGGGTGATCAATGTCAATGAGAATGTTACCAATAAATGAGGTAGTGGAACAGGGGAGGATAAAATGTTGCACGAGGTTGGTGTACAAGTTGAGAGTGCAAAAGGTACCGCTAAAGGTAAAGCAAAGCTGTTCGAAGATGATGTCAAAGAAACAAAGACTGTGAAGGGCATAAAGAGACGAAAGGAACAACTGGATAGATCTGAATCAAGCAAGGAAAGTAGCTACCAAGTTGTAAAAACATACAGGAGGGACGTGATAAATGGGCGAGCCAAAATGGTTGAAGAGCCATCTGATTGATTGCTGGTCGGTACGTTTATTCACTTTGTTGAATCTAAGATCCTTGATAGATCTTGCAGCTCTCGTTGATCGTTAGAAGTGTCAATGTAATCAAAAACACTCTAAAAGAGAATCTCCTAAGCTTGTATTCTTAAAGCGGAAAACAAACACAAACTTGAAACAGTGAATACTATGAACGTGTGATCCTCTATGGATCTTTTATATAATAAGAACTTGTTTTTCTAAAACGTACATTGAACATAAACTTGTGTTCCTTTTATAGACAAGGAACCCTAACCCTAAACCGTTTCCCAAGAAACATATCTTCTATAAACTTTGTATAGTATGCATTATCTTTTCCTAGTATAACTCACGCATATCCTAACTACATTACATAATACGCGGCTAAACATTGTCCGCAGAAACTAAGCATGTTGAACTATGTCTTCAGCAGTAATACTTCGTCAGCAGAATCTGGTCTTCAGCAGATTCCCTTCAGCAGTAACCATCAGTGGAATTCACACTTAGCAGAATTCCCAACAATCCTCCCCTAATCTTGAATTTGACCTGGGTTAAGTTCAAGATTTCTTGATAGATCTTTAAACACAGCACAATAGAGGATTGACTACGAACACCAGCAGCAAAGAACGAAAACTTGACATCTCTATGATGATAGACTTGAAACACCAGATCTTTGCAGCAACATATGACAACAGATACATCAAAACATTATAAGTTGCATACTATTCTCATCACATCCAGGTGTGTTAACTCCTGTGAGAGGTGAATCATGGAAAAGAATGGATGTGATGTCTCTTTACCAATAGACATCACTACTGGAGTAGCCAAATGTTTAAGTTTGAAAACTATGGTACACTGATAACCATATGATTTGTAGTAAATCATCAACTATAAACGGATTTGAGTTGTCTTTACCTGGAGCCGTTTGCTCAGGACTAGCCAATTCTTAAAGGAAATATCCTTGGTGAATTGAAAACCAATATGGATTTCCACAGCCTTTACCACAAGCCATATACTCATGGGCTAGCCAATTCTTAGGATTTTCAATGAATAAGATCCATGGTGAATTGATGACCATTTCAACTCTCACCAATTAAGCATGGGTGAGTTGAGTACCCTATGATTTTTGGCAAACCATTACAGCCATCAACAGATTTGATATGTCTTTACCAAAGCTGTACCCTTTGGACTAGCCAACTCTTGGATGGACACAAGTCACATCTGGTGAGTTGATAACCATCAACAAAGTTGCTATACAACAAATCTGTAAATAGTTAGTACAATAATTTTTTTACTATAAAATAATAGAAAGATAAACAAAATATACAACAAGATATACCAGACTCAAGTAGAAGCCTTCTGTTGGAGAAGCTGAGACTTGATCAAGCCAACCAATTGCTCAGCATGAGTGAGATCATTAGAAACTGGATTAGGAGGAACCTCCAACTTCTTTCTCAATAATCTTTTCAGCAGCTTAGGAGACATTGGATACTGCTGATCAGAAAACATGCATACTCTCATCCCACACTTAGTCTCCACAACATGGATATTAGGATAAGGATAGAACCTCCAGGTATCAACCTTCCATAGCTCAGAATCCTTCCAAATAGAATACCCTTGACCCTTGGGAGTTTGAGAATCAAACAGCACTTGAAGATCTCTCAATAAGTACAACCCAGAGCCTTGTGGTTTATGTTTTGCATAATGATGTGACATAAAGCCATACAGAGTTTGCAGGTCTGTCCTATCCACCAAATGAAGTATATCTTTCAAGAAAATGAACTCCATGGAAGATCCATCCATTCTATAAATGGTGTTGAGCTGACCATCAACAACTTTCCAATCAGTTAACACACTATAGGAAAGTTCTGGAAAAGTTGCAGTAGATCCTTTCTGAAGAAAAGTAGCATTGTCAGCCTGCAGATCCACTCTCCTAGATGATCTCTTCTTCCTTGTAGTCCTTTTCTTTGAAATCCTCACAGATCTTCTCAAAGCAATATGTCTCTTGTTAGACATTCTCTTCTTCCTTCTACCAGGTACATATATCCCCATAGAGATAGAAGGATCAACTGAGGCAGATGCACCAGAGACATCTTCAGCAGCAACAGAAATAGTAGCATTAGAAGGAACTGAGATACCTACATGATACAACTGATCCATTGCTTCCCTAGCCTGCTTAGCTTTAGCAGCCTCTTGTTCAGCCTTTCTTGACAACATTTCTCTATAGTGGAAAAGAAAAGATCCTCCTTGAGCAGCAGATACAGAAGAAGCAGCAGCAGTACTTTTCTTCACAGAACTAGGTGGAAGAGGATCAACAGCAACAGAAGGGGCTTCAGAAGAAACAGCCATAAGAGAAACATCAGTAGGAACAGATAGTACTGAGGATCGACTTGCAGAGCCTTCATCAGTAGAAATGGAAGGCTTGTCCTGTAGTTCAGCAGATGGTAAAGATTCAGTAGCATCAGCATGTACACCCTCAGAAGATTGAACTACATCCTCAGCAGCTTTGGATCTCTTGGCATCAGGAGCATCCATAACATCAGCAATCCTTTTGACTGGTTTAACATTTCTCATGATCACATTATATAGCCTCAGCAATTCAGAGTCAGACAGATTCAAAACTTGCTTCCTTTTCAAACCAGACTGATATATAGCTGAACTCTGCATGTAGACCACATTCCTCATGTAAGTTCTTTGTTCAGCTGCAGTCTTTGGTTTATCTCTCTTTTCCTTAGACTTCTTAGCTGCAATAGCTCTTCTTTTCTCAGCTGCAGCCTTCTTCTTTTATTGTCCAAGTGCCACCATTTGAGCAGCAAAATTCTCACTATCAAAATCAACTCCCAGTATACTCTGAGCAAGGGTAGAATTTGATGCAGCCTGCATAGTATAATTATCCCACTGCTCATCAGTAAAATGAATGGATTGAGCATCTAATTCTCTTTGTCTTGCAGGAGTTAGATTGGAAGTGAACTGATCTGAAAGCTTCTCTTGAAGTGCCTTGCTTTTCATCATGTCTTCATACTCTTTAAGCCTTCTTGCCTGCTCAGTTATGTCATTGGCAGTCATAGAGTCAAGATCAATGACTTCATCAGCTAGAGTTGCTTTGCCCTTGTCAGTAAGATCTACATTTGGAAGATTTGTAGATGGCTCAGTAGTCATATCATCATGAGAAAGATCCACAAATGATATATCCTCAGCATATGCAGCAGGAGAAACAGGTGAAGTAGAATCTTTCTCAGCAGAAGTAGCACCAGCAAATTCAGATTCCAAAACATGAGTTCTTCCAGCAACAAATACCACTGAAGGTTCTGCTGAAGATGTAGGAATAGGGAGTGTTTGTCCTTGTTCAGAAGAAAAAGTCATCATTTCCTCATCAGCAGGATCTTGAGCAGCAGCAACCTTAGATGACTCAGCCAGATACAATCTTCTTCTCTTTCTGCTGAATTGAATAGTTGTCCTTTGTAAAGTTGCCTTAGGAGAAGAAGCAGCAACTTTATGAGCCACATTAGCTAGGACCTCAAGAGGATCCAACTGTGACTCCTCTGGTTCTTCATCAAAAGCAATCACAAATCTTCTCTTTCTTTTATGTCCAAGCTGTGCTTCCAAACCCTGAACTTTGAGTTTCAGACTTTCTATCTCAGCACCCATTGATGATTTAGTATCATTGAGTTCCTTTCTCAAGTCAGCAACTTCCTTGTTAGTCCTGTTAAGAATTTCACAAACAGTTGTGAGAGTAATAGGGTCCTCAGCTCCACCAACAGATTGCTCAGTGGTATTGGGAGCTTCATTGGGCCTTTCAGGAGAAAGTGGCTCAAAGATAGGAAGTTCATCAAAAAAATTCCTATCAGGACTTGGTGTGGACAGTCTAGTAATCTTAGGTTCATGAGGTAAAGGCATTTGAATACCAGAAGACTGTAAAGTCTCTCCAACCTCAGGAACTTGCTCATCAGGAACAATAGAGATAGGTGGTGATGGTGGTCTAGGTAAATTGGATAGTGGTGGTTGGTCAGTAGATGCCTCAGCAATATTGGAAAGACCCTCATCAGTGGCAACTGATGGATTATCATCAGCAGCAATACCAGCAGATGACGGAATACCATCATCAGCAGGAAGTGGAGAGGGTGGAGCCTCAGCAGCAAGACCCTCACCAGCTTCATTGTTACCTTGTGGCAACATTGCTGGTAAAAGAGGATGACAGGGTCCTACACTATTGGTTTTCATTAAGGCAAATACCTTCTTGGAAAGAGCATTAATGGGATTATGTGTTCTATCTACAGTTGTAATATCTAGTATTATTTGTAGAAACCTAGGGTACATTAAAAACTTACGTGTTTTTCTATCAATATTTTCCAGCATATTCTCAAAAATAAATTTAGAAAAATTATAAGTTAACCCTTTAGAAAGACAAACAATACCACAACCCAATTGGGTAGAGAACTGATCCCATCCTCCTACTTTGTTGTTGATACACTGAAGTAGGGTGTGCACCAAGAACTTCCATACACAACAGAATTGATTCTTGAGCCATTTGTCTGTTGCAGTCTCCTGGAATCATATCATCATGAGAAAGATCCACAAATGATATATCCTCAGCAGATGCAGCAGGAGAAACAGGTGAAGTAGAATCTTTCTCGGCAGAAGTAGCACCAGCAGATTCAGATTCCAAAACATGAGTTCTTCCAGCAACAAATACCACTGAAGGTTCTGCTGAAGATATAAGAATAGGGAGTGTTTGTCCTTGTTCAGAAGAAACAGTCACCATTTCCTCATCAGCAGGATCTTGAGCAGCAGCAACCTTAGATGACTCAGCCATATACAATCTTCTTCTCTTTCTGCTGAACTGAATAGTTGTCCTTTGTGAAGTTGCCTTAGGAGAAGAAGCAGCAACTTTATGAGCCACATTAGCTAGGACCTCAAGAGGATCCAACTGTGACTCCTCTGGTTCTTCATCAGAAGCAATCACAAATCTTCTCTTTCTTTTATGTCCAAGCTGTGCCTCCAAACCCTGAACTTTGAGTTTCAGACTTTCTATCTCAGCACCCATTGATGATTTAGTATCATTGAGTTCCTTTCCCAAGTCAGCAACTTCCTTGTTAGTCCTGTTAAGAATTTCACAAATAGTTGTGAGAGTAATAGGGTCCTCAGCTCCACCAACAGATTGCTCAGTGGTATTGGGAGCTTCATTGGGCCTTTCAGGAGAAAGTGGCTCAAAGATAGGAAGTTCATCAAAAATATTCCTATCAGGACTTGGTGTGGACAGTCTAGTAATCTCAGGTTCATGAGGTAAAGGCATTTGAATACCAGAAGACTGTAAAGTCTCTCCAACCTCAGGAACTTGCTCATCAGGAACAATAGAGATAGGTAGTGATGGTGGTCTAGGTAAATTGGATGGTGGTGGTTGGTCAGTAGATGCCTCAGCAGTATTGGAAGGACCCTCATCAGTGGCAACTGATGGATTATCATCAGCAGCAATACCAGCAGATGATGGAATACCATCATCAGCAGGAAGTGGAGAGGGTGGAGCCTCAGCAGCAAGACCCTCACTAGTTTCATTGTTACCTTGTGGCAACATTGCTGGTAAAAGAGGATGACATGGTCCTACACTATTGGTTTTCATTGAGGCAAATTCCTTCTTGGAAAGAGCATTAACGGGATTATGTGTTCTATCTACAGTTGTAATATCTAGTATTATTTGTAGAAACCTAGGGTAAATTAAAAACTTATGTGTTTTTCTATCAATATTTTCCAGCATATTCTCAAAAATAAATTTAGAAAAATTATAAGTTAACCCTTTAGAAAGACAAACAATACCACAACCCAATTGGGTAGAGAACTGATCCCATCCTCCTACTTTGTTGCTGATACACTGAAGTAGGGTGTGCACCAAGAACTTCCATACAGAGCAGAATTGATTCTTGAGCCATTTGTCTTTTGCAGTCTCCTGGTAGCCTGCAGCCCTTAGCCCGTCAAGAATCACTGTGACATTTGAATGAAAAACACCATCTTCATCATCCAATTGTAGCTTTGTCCTTATCAACGACTCTGTCACCACATACGCTGTCCCATCAATTATAGCTACAATCTCTGTGTCAGACCTTTTCCTTGCAGTTGCCCAAAATTGTCGCACCAAAGATTCATAAATTACATTTGGACAATGTGTTAGAGCAAAATGAATCTTGGAACGCTTCAAGAACTCAACCATAGGATCATATTCTTCATGTCCTTTAGCCTTTCCCAAGAATGCAACCTTGTTATGATCCGATTTGAATTTTAGAGAAGCCATGGAAGAGATTAAGTGAATTAGGTCTTGAATGATAGTGGGTTTAAATTTGTTTGAGAGGGAATCAGTTGGTTTGGGCGAAGATACGATAATTAGGGTATAAATAGAAGTTACACGGTTAGGGTCAAAAGAATCGGAGCAAATCGTTGACCAAATCCCACGTGTAAATTAAATTTCAAATTTTGTAACGTTACCCTTCAGCAGAATCCATGGTCAATCTGCTGATCCTTCAGGTCAATCAGCAGAAACGGTTGGTAAAATATCTTCAGTAAATATCAATCGTTTCACTGTGCCACCCGTTACACATTAATTACCAAATCAAGTTGACTCTGCTTATAAAATCTACCCCAAATCTCAATCTTTATCATTCACTTATTCCCAAATTAGGATAGAAACCTTAATTTTCCAATTAACCCTTAATCTCCAATCAAAACCATGTCATCAAAACCTGATATCATCGATCTCACTTCTTACTCATCATCATCATCTTCCAGTGATGGTTGGAATGCGAATTTTCCACCCATTCCACACCCCAAACCACATCCAGTTTCCACTAACCAAGGAACCAAACAAAAGCATGAGAAGGGGGAACCAAGTCAAGCCCCCATTCCTGCTGCCTCCAATTCTACTGATGATTCGAGCCCTTGGATAGGTTATCCTGCTTTAGATAGAGACCTAGTCTCTCCTTTTCTCTTTACCTCGGATGAGGAATCTTCCGAGGATGAATATGAAGATCCCTCCTTTCTTCCTCCTTCCACACCTGAGAGACCACAATCAAGGTCTAGGAAGACTAACCCTCCACTTCTAAAATCAAGAGAGGTGGTTCTTGGTCTTCCTGCTTCAGAAGGTAAGGGAGATGGCAAAGGGAAGGGAAAGATGGAGCAATTGTAAATGTGAAGCTGCCAGGGACCAAACTCACAAGTTCTTGAGCATCTTCATCATCGTTTTCATCAATCCATCTTTCCATTTTCATCTTCAGCATCTTCATCGTCCTGGACATGCATATCTACCACTTTTGGCACTGATGATGAACTAGTTAGGCTTTGTGTAGTTGAATATGTAATAGAATAGGTTTAACTTTTGAACTTGTTTGTAAGCTGTAACTCTTTTCTTGAATGAATGAATCAATTTTTTAAGTTAATCTCTTTGTTGCACTTGTTATAGTTTACTTCAGTAGAAACAATGTTGAGCACATATATTTCACTTCAGTAGAAACCACGAGAAATAGTTGTAAGACCTTCAGCAGGAACAATGAGGAGCTCTTTGATCCTAATCCAGCATAAACTATTACTTCTTCAGCAGCAACACTCAGCAGCTCACATTACATAATTCCAAGCAACCAATTCATGATAATCTTCTTCAATTATTGCCAACTACACACAACTGCATTCTGCAACATAGACACAAAGTAGCAAACCAAATATACAAACTAATATGCTGTTACACACATTAGATGGTTAGTGTTAGAAATCTAAAATTATACAATTTTACAACAACAATCAATCCTCCCCTGAGGCATATGCCTCCCCTGAGGCTTATGCCTCCCCTCAAACTGTGCATTTAAGGGTTAACCATCCCAATGTGGACAACTAAGTGTTGAAACCTAGGTCCATCAAAAGCTTTTGTCAACAAATCTGCCACATTATCATCTGTGTGAATTTTAACCACCTTGATCAAATGTTTTTCATATGCATCTCTTATAAAGTGGTGTCTTATCTCAATATGCTTTGTTCTATTGTGAAAAACTGGATTTTTAACAATGCATATGGTACTTTGATTGTCAATAAAGATTGTGGTATTCATGAAATTGAACCCATAATCTAGCAACTGGTTTTGTATCCAAAGTACCTGCCCACAACAATTGGCAGCAGCAACATACTCTGCTTCAGTAGATGAGGTAGCAACAATGGTCTGTTTCTTGCATTGCCAAGAAATCAATCTTCTTCCAAGGAATTGGCAACCTCCAGTTGTGGACCTTCTATCCAAATTAGCACCATCATAGTCACTATCACTATAAGCCTCCAACTTGAAAGTGGATTCTTTTGGGTACCAAAGACCAAGATGAGGCTGGCCTTTAAGATACTTAAAGATCTTTTTGACTGCATTCAAGTGGTAAGTAAGTGGTGTAACCTGATACCTTGAACAAGCACTCACAGCAAATGTAATGTCAGGCCTTGAAGCTGTCAAATACATCAATGAACCAATCATAGATCTGTATAGATGAACATTCACAGCTGGATCTGGTTCATTGTTGGTCTTTGCCTTAGGAGTTTCATAAAGTGTTGTGGCAGTTCTGACACTCTCCATACCAAACTTTTTCAAAATGTCTCTCACATATTTATCCTGATTAATAAATATGCCCTCTGGTTTCTGCTGAACCTGTAATCCCAAAAAGAAAGTAAGCTCTCCCATGGCACTCATCTAAAATTCACCCTTCATCAAATCTTCAAATTCCCTGCACCAAGCTTCCTTTGTGGATCCAAAGATGATATCATCCACATAAACCTGCACAAGTATGTTGTCCCTAGAGTCTTTCTTTAGAAAGAGTGTTTTGTCAATAGCACCTCTTCTGTAACCATCTTCTAGTAGAAACTTTGATAGCCTAGCATACCATGCCCTTGGTGCCTGATGTAAACGATAAAGAGCTTTGACCACCTTATACACATAATCAGGGTGATCAGGATCTTCAAAACCTTTGGGTTGAGAAACATAGACTTCTTCTTCAATCTCTCCATACAAAAATGCACCTTTGACTTCCATCTGATAGACAGTAAACCCCATGTAAGATGCATAGGCCAAGAAAATCCTAATGGCCTCCACTCTAGCAACAGGTGCAAAAACTTCATCATAATCTATCCCCTCCTCTTGCCTGAAACCTTGAGCCACCAATCTTGCCTTGTTCTTGATCACAATGCCCCTTGCATCTCTTTTATTCTTCAAAATCCATTTTGTTCCAATGGCATACTTCCCATCTGGTAGAGGAACCAATATCCAAACCTGCTGATTCTTGAATTTTTGCATTTCCTCTTGCATTGCCTCAAGCCAACTTGGATCAGCAAGTGCTATAGGGACACTGGTTGGTTCCATTTGGGAGAGAAAACAAGCAACCAGACAATGTTGAAAGTCTGTGTGATTGTCTCTCTGCTGTTGTGAGACATAAGAAATATAAGCAACTTCTCTATACTTTGTCTTCTTCACTGTGCTTCTAGTTCTGACAGGATCTTTAGGATCACCAAGTATATTCTCCATTGGATGGTTTTTGTGAATCCTTGTAGTAGCATCGGGGTTAACAGTAATTCTGTTGTCAAGATTGGTCAAAGTGGGATCAAAGTCAGTGTCATAAGAGGAGGAATTGAAGATGCCTGCTTTGGGTTGATGCTTACCAAGATCAGTAGGACTTGGAAATCTGGTATAGGGTTCACCAAAGTCAGTAGAAACGCGAGCAGAAATGGGAGTAGCAACATCTTGAGCATCAGCAGGAACGATGGTTTCAGAGGAAACAGGAGTGCTGTCAGTAGAACTGTCAGCAGTATCCTGGTTTCCACTGATAGCGTCAGCTGATTGTCTCAGAAGTGCTTCAGCATCTTTGTTAAGCTGGTTACTGAGCTTCACAGCTTCTTGAGTGGCTGCATGCTCTTGTGTCTTTAGCCTAGCAAGATCCTCTGCATAGTGTGACTCATCTTCATTCGTCTCAGAAGTATCTTGTGCACCATTACCTGCAAAATGGTTAGGAGGAAAAGAAGGTACAACAAAAGTTAACTTATCACACTCAGAATCATCCTCTGAGTCATCATCCATGACACCTGCATTGTCAGGAGGAGAAGCTTGTGTACCTGCAGATTGGTTAGCAACAAATCCAGTATAACCCAAGTAATCAGTTAAGTAGTCCAGTTCAAAATACCAGGCATGGCCTTGACCCTGTACATTGGTTATTTCTTCTAGGTATCTTAGATTAAGGGTCTCCTCTATTCTTTTTGCATTAAGATTATAAACCCTGTAAGCCTTACTATGAGCTGAATAACCCACTATATATCCCTCATCAGCTTTACCATCAAATTTCCCAAGTGGATCACTGGTGTTCAATATTGTGACATGACATCCAAAAGGTCTTAGGTAGTGGACAGAAGGAACTTTCCCAGTGAGAAGTTCATAAGGTGTCTTATTATGAGGCTTTGTAATGGACACCCTGTTCAAAACATAACAAGCAGTACATACTGCTTCAGTCCAGAACATTGTGGGTAACTTAGAATCTGCAAGCATGGATCTTGCTGCCTCAATTAAGGTCCTATTCTTTCTTTCAGCAACCCCATTTTGTTGTGGGGTTCTTGGATTGCTATAGTCCCTTTTTATCCCTTTTGAGTTACAAAGGTCTATTAACACCACATTTTTAAACTCAGTTCCATTATCACACCTTATTCCTTTAACCTTTTTATTTAGCTGGTTTTCTACTAAGGTAACAAAATCTTTTAAAATTGGAGATGTTTCATCTTTAGTTTTCAAAAAGAATACCCAGCAAAACCTGCTATAGTCATCAGTGATTACCAAACAGAAGTACTTATGATCAATACTTCTTACTTGAGTAGGACCAAAAAGGTCCATATGGAGCAGCTGAAGTGGTTCTGTGATGTTGCTCACTGCTGTAATGGCTTTGTAAGAAGCCCTGTGTTGCTTTCCTTTGTTGCAGGCAATACAATTGTGTTCATTGGTGAAGACTTTAGAAGGGAGCCCTTGAACTAGTCCAAGCTTGGAAAGCTTGTTAATAGTTTTGAAGTTCACATGAGCCATACTCCTGTGCCACTTGGTAGATTCATCCAGAGTAGCTTTGGCCACCAAACATGCTAGATCACCTTCAGGTAGTACCTCATTCATATTGAATGTATACAAGTTTTCAGTTCTGGGCACTCTCAGCAAAATTGAAGTATCTTCTGGAAGTTTGAAGTCTTTATTGAGTACAAGACATTCATCCTCAGAGAAGAATACCTTGTTCTTTTTGTCACAAATTTGTGAAACTGAGAACAAGTTAAACTGCTGTAGTTCCTTCACATAGAATACATTCTCAAAGTCCAGAATTGGTGTTCTAATTGTGCCTTTCCCTGTGATTCTTCCATTTCCTCCACCAAAGGTTACACTGCCTCCACCTTGTATAGGTACAAAGTTAATCATCTTCTCTTTATTTCCTGACATACTCCTTGAACAGCCACTATCTACTATGCCAACTTCTTTACTAAGTAATGGATGAATCTACAACAACAACAAAAAAATATACAAGATATAAGTACACTTTGGAGACTCAAGCCATTACTGGCTTGAGCCTACCCTGTGGATCATAAGGAATAGGCCATGTAGATGTATAAGATCCACCATTGTTCTTGGATCCTGTTTGAAAGTTAGATCCCATAGTAGTCCAAGAATAACCTGCTGAGGGCTTAACAGCAGTTTCCCATGGTGCCCCCAACCCATATACATAGGGTTATAAAAACTAGGCCAATAACCATTCTGATAATTAGGAAAAGTAGGTCTAAGGAATGGTCTTGCAACATTTCTCTTCCTATAAGATGGAGAAGGTCTGTCAGCAGGAACTGATGTATCAGCAGAAACTGATTTATCAGCAGTATTGTATCTGCTGGTAGAATTAGTTGCCTGTGGGACATAGGGTGGTATATTATTAACATGTGTCCACTTCTGCCTAGGTTTCTTAGCACATGCACCCATTCTTTGCTCATGATAAGTACAATCCTTTAGTAAATGAGATTTGCTACCACACACAAAACACTTCTTCTTTTTGGAAGATTTACGTAAATGAAAAGATGTTCTATTGATAGCATTCAAACCAGAAACATTAAAGGAATTGTTTGTAACAGAATCAACATTATTGTTTTGAAAAGAAATAAAAGACAAGTCTTCAGCAGGAACTGTTGCTGAATTGGATTCATCAGCAGCTACTCTTGGAGACTTGTATGGGATCTTGGGTGATGGCTTGGGAAGGTCAGACTTGTCACTTGAATCACAGCTTTCATAGGCAGTAGACCCTCTATCAGAAGACTTGTCACTGCAAGAGACAAAGTCAGCATTATTAGAAACAGGGTCAGATAAGTCATTTGACTTCTTGCCATATAAATGATGTGATCCATCGCAGTCTACTTTGATGGATAGGTCAATAGGCATATGTTCACCTCTAATAGGACCAGGGACACCATGTAAGGTGCCTTCTTTTACAAAGTTTTCTAATCATGCTGGTGTAGATTTTCTATTGTCAGACCTAGCCTCTAATCCTACATACTTTTGAAAACCTAATCCTATACTATTGTTGACAGACTGACTACTATACAAACAACTAGCTAGATTGTCACCAGAAATTAACCATTGATTATGTCTAGTGATTTCAGTGTCTAGTTTCTCCTGAAGGACTTGATTCTCTGACTCTAATTTAGCATTTAGCTTTTTAGTATAAATAGCCTCATCCTGAGCAAGTTTTAAGTCCTGTCTTAAACATTTTATCTCATGCTCATAAGCAACTTGATT
>LBNU01004897.1:123091-146662 GCA_014162995.1 Artemisia annua
ATAGGTACAAAGTTAATCATCTTCTCTTTATTTCCTGACATACTCCTTGAACAGCCACTATCTACTATGCCAACTTCTTTACTAAGTAATGGATGAATCTACAACAACAACAAAGAATATACAAGATATAAGTACACTTTGGAGACTCAAGCCATTACTGGCTTGAGCCTGCCCTGTGGATCATAAGGAATAGACCATTTAGATGTATAAGATCCACCATTGTTCTTGGATCCTGTTTGAAAGTTAGATCCTATAGTAGTCCAAGAACAACCTGCTGAGGGCTTAACAACAGTTTCCCATGGTGCCCCCAACCCATATACATAGGGTGATAGAAACTAGGCCAATAACCATTCTGATAATTAGGAAAAGTAGGTCTAAGGAATGGTCTTGCAACATTTCTCTTCCTATAAGATGGAGAAGGTCTGTCAGCAGGAACTGGTGTATCAGCAGAAACTGATTTATCAGCAGTATTGTATCTGCTGGTAGAATTAGTTGCCTGTGGGACATAGGGTGGTATATTATTAACACGTGTCCACTTCTGCCTAGGTTTCTTAGCACATGCACCCATTCTTTGCTCATGATAAGTACAATCCTTTATTAAATGAGATTTGCTACCACACACAAAACACTTCTTCTTTTTGGAAGATTTATGTAAATTAAAAGATGTTCTATTGATAGCATTCAAACCAGAAACATTAAAGGAATTGTTTGTAACAGAATCAACATTATTGTTTTGCAAAGAAATAAAAGACAAGTCTTCAGCTGGAACTGTTGCTGAATTGGATTCATCAGCAGCTACTCTTAGAGACTTGTATGGGATCTTGGGTGATGGCTTAGGGGAGGTCTTTGGTGAGGCCTTGGGAAGGTCAGACTTGTCACTTGAATCACAGCTTTCATAGGCAGTAGACCCTCTATCAGAAGACTTGTCACTGCAAGAGACAACGTCAGCAGTATTAGAAACAGGGTCAGATAAGTCATTTGACTTCTTGCCATATAAATGATGTGATCCATCGAAGTCTACTTTGATGGATAGGTCAATAGGCATATGTTCACCTCTAATAGGACCAGGGACAGCATGTAAGGTGCCTTCTTTTACAAAGTTTTCTAATCCTGCTGGTGTAGATTTTCTATTGTCATACCTAGCCTCTAATCCTACATACTTTTGAAAACCTAATCCTATACTATTGTTGACAGACTGACTACTATACAAACAACTAGCTAGATTGTCACCAGAAATTAACCATTGATTATGTCTAGTGATTTCAGTGTCTAGTTTCTCCTGAAGGACTTGATTCTCTGACTCTAATTTAGCATTTAGCTTTTCAGTATAAATAGCCTCATCCTGAGCAAGTTTTAAGTCCTGTCTTAAACATTTTATCTCATGCTCATAAGCAACTTGATTCTTCTAAAAACAAATTTTTTGACTTTCTACTAGTTTTAAACCATGTTTATAAGACTCAAGGTCTTTGTAACATTCATTATATTTAGGTTTCAGTTCATCAAATTGTTCTTTAAGTTCATTATATTTAACATGACAACCAAACAAACAGTTTTGTACCTGAGATATGCCCATAAAGGCATATTCATCAGTAGAAGCTTCTAAAGAACAGCATGCCAGCATTCCACTTTGTCCAGCATCATCATTCCTCTCATGCTGCTTCCAGTCAACATGATCATCCAAGGTGAGCAAAGCTGTGGGATGACCAGTTTTGCCAGAATCACCTTCTCCCTGTTTCTGCTGATAGGACGAGTATCGAACCTCATCAGTAGGTTTCCTGTCCTTGCATTCCCTTGAGAAGTGCCCCATCTGACCACAGGTGTAACACTTGACCTTTCTCTTTTCAAACATGGCTGGCTCCCTTCCATTATAAGCAAACTGCCTTCCAGACTTTTTCTCAAATCTCCTAATGCCCAAAGAAAGCATAGCCACCTGCCACTTGAGATTCATCTCCTCCATATCAAATGGATCTAACTGTTCAAAGTCTTCATAGGAGAGTTGTTGCTGAGGTTCACAATCAGCAACAAAAGAATGAAGGATATCTTCTAGCATACTACCTGCTGAATTGGTGGTGGTATGTGTATATGAGGCAGATGGTATGGGATTTGAACCAGAAGGTAGCATATGTGAAGTAGAGCCAACAAAGGCTGAGTAAGTAGAAGTTGATGGACGAACAGGACTTCTGACATCAGGTTCAAGTGTTTTGAGTTTATTGTACAGGTCATCAAACGTCATCATGTCCAGCCCACCTTTAGTCTTTAGAGCAATGCTTACTTGAAGCCAAGATGGTGGTAAGGATCTCAGGAACTTAGCATTGCAATCTTCTTGATCAGTCCTAGCCTGCAGCTGATTCAACTGACTTAAAATCTTATGAAACTTATCATAGCCCTTGTGAATACCTTCTTCTTCAGTGATCTGAAACTCCTGAAACTGCTGCTTCAGCATAGACCTCCTTATCCTCTTGGACTCATCATTCCCTCCAAATCTAGCTTTGATTGCCTGCCATATATCCTTGGCATCTGCCATGTAGTGGAAGTCTGCCAGGTGATCTTGTGGAATAGCTTGAAGAAGAATAGTTCTCACCTTGTTTTCCCTCTGAAGATTCAAAATCTCTTCAGCAGATGTAGGGTCAAGATAGTATATTCTTCCTTCTGAATCATGGCCAGTTCCCCAAGGCTTGTTACCATTCATGATTACCCTCCAGAGATTGTGATAAATGTTGTTGATCCAGTTCTGCATCTGCATGGCCCACATCTCGTATTCTTCTCTCTTAAGGTATGGGAATTTAGCATTGCTGTTGGAGAAGTTGAGTTGAGCAAGGGATGCTGCGTGTTGTTGATTGGTTGCTTCTGATGTGGATGTTGATGTTGATGTTGATACATCATCTGCTGGTGCAGACATGATGTTAGGTTGGTATGTTAATGAGTGTGTTGAGTAAGGATGTTCAAAGTATCACAGAGACTCTCCCGAGGCTCTGATACCACTTGTTGAATCTAAGATCCTTGATAGATCTTGTGTTGAAACTATATAGACCTTGATAGATCTTGTAGCTCTCGTTGATCGTTAGCAGTGTCTATGTAATTACAAACACTCTAATAGAGAATCTCCAAAGCTTGTACTCTAATGCGGAAAACAAATACAAGCATAAACAATTAATACTAAGAACACTTTAATCCTCTATGGATTATATATTAAGAACTTATAAACTTGTTCGTTCCATCAAACATAAACTTGTGTTCCTTTTATAGAGAAGGAACTCTAACCTAAACCGTTTCTCAAGAAACGTATAAACTATAAACTTTAAATGATATGCATTATCTTTTCCTAATATAATTCATGCATATCCTAACTACATTACATAATATGCGGTTTAACTATATCCGCAGAAACTAAATATGCTGAAACTATGTCTTCAGCAGTATCACATCTTCAGCAGAATCTGTTCCTTCAGCAGATTCCTTCAGCAGTTATCATCAGCAGAATTCTCACTTAGCAGAATTCCCAACAATCCTCCCCTAATCTTGAATTTGACCTGGGTTAAGTTCAAGATTTCTTGATAGATCTGGAAACACATCACAGTANGTACATTGAACATAAACTTGTGTTCCTTTTATAAACAAGGAACCCTAACCCTAAACCGTTTTCCAAGAAACGTATCTTCTATAAACTTTAAATAATATGCATTATCTTTTCCTAATATAACTCATGCATATCCTAACTACATTACATAATACGCGGCTAAACATTGTCCGCAGAAACTAAACATGCTGAACTATGTCTTCAGCAGTAATACTTCGTCAGCAGAATCTGGTCTTCAGCAGATTCCTTTCAGCAGTAACCATCAGTGGAATTCACACTTAGCAGAATTCCCAACACACTTGCATTAGTAATTTATTTTATGCAATCATTTCTCATTACACAATTTCTGAAATTATAGCTTCAGAGCACAAACACACAATATATTACATAGTTTAGTACGAATGTTTATTACACAACAAACGTCCCACACTTGTTATTCTTACTAAAACAATACATAGTACCAACTAGGTAGTTAGTGCATCCATTTAAAGCTACCGTGTGTGATTCTAGCACACCGATCAAAGATAGGGGGTCTTTAATGTAAAAAGTTGGATGGAGTAGCGAAATCTGATAGGAACGTAATGTACGGATGGGATGAGTTCGGCTGTTCCTGTGGTTGACTTGAGTTGGGTGCCTCGACCGCATTGCTGTTATTTTGATTAGATGAACCCTCCCCACACGAGCCTTTTTGCTAGGACCGGCTGGACCTTTGGTTATAGATCTTTTGAGGGATACTTTCTGTAAAATAATAACATAAACATTAGATGCCAAAAAGCGCAAGAAATAACTTTTATCATAATCATTAAAATATCAACCTTTTCTTTCACCATGATTGCATTACACGTTAGGCAGTTATGTCCTGGCCCTCCACTCCTTTCACAAGAGTTCCTTGTAGGCACCTCGCCTTGAGATGGAATTCTGTTTCTTTTTTTTGTCTACCTGCTGCCCGCTTTGTTGCAATAGCGGGGGATACACGTTGTATGTTGTCTGGAGTATCCCAAATCGTTATGTCTTTTAAAGGATAAATGATGTCTTTGTATGTTCCTTTAAGTGTAGTGTTATAAAACCAAGCTTTGGCCAGTTTCTTGACATTAGTCAGCCCAGCAAATCTAGCGACAGCACAGACATGTCCACATGGTAAGCCCGAAATCTACCATTGTCGACAAGTGCACTCACCCTGATCCAAGTCAACAATATGACGTTTCTTCGTGTCACGTACTTCATACACTCTGTCCTTGTCAATCCCCATAACCTTCCAGTTTGCACTCTTGGCCATTCTGGCATTCACTTTCGCAGTCGCACATTCAGATAGATCATCATCCGGGGCATCTAACAGTAAACAATAAATTATGGTTATTGACTAGTACCTCATAAGTCGACAGTAAACTTACTAAGAAATTGGGTCATTTAATAACTGCGTGTTTTGCTCGGCGGTGGTAATACCAGCTTTGTAGAAGAGCTCTAAACCATTTTATCAACGCTGTAATTGGGTAGTGGCGCACAAGCTTCGTCAAAGCATTTATGGATTACACACTGTTTGATGTTAAGTAATTGTATCTCTGCCCAGGGCAATGTGCCCTCGACCCCTGTTTCAAGAAGCTTTTTGTAAGCCTGCGGTCTTACCGAACGAATATCCGACATTAGCCTTGCAAAAGCATCCGTTGTGTATGCGTTGCATGTCTTCCAGTATAAACATTTCAATGTCTCGCTGTGCATCTTTGTATTTAACATCAAATGCCAACAACAATATCTGTGAAATGCATTCGGGAATACAGCGTTACATGCGGCGGTTATTCCATAATGTCTGTCAGATATGATTTCCAAGTTAGGAACGTCCCCTATGCATTCTTTGAGTTTCGTCATAAACCATGTCCATGATTCACCAGTCTCGTCTTGAGCCACACCGGTAGCAATCGGTAGAATCTGATTGTTGGCGTCCATTCCAACAACAACCATATTTGTTCCTTGGTATAGCCCTTTTAGATGTGCCACATCAATTATGATAAGAAGCCGCAGATAGCACAGGAAACTCTTAATCTGCGAAATACAATGTAACAAATACAATGGTACATCAAGTTGAAAACCTTTAAACACAAATATCAAATAAATTTCCTTTGGATATGCACTTCGTTTAATGTTAAACTAATAACAATTTATTTGTTTTCTTGATTGACATGACAGGTGTGGTATGCACATTAGACGGATATGTTGCTTTTGGGTATATGCTGGCATAACCAATTAAGTGAAATGGTATATATGAATTAATTGGTATGTACTGTGTAACAAAACAAGTGATAAGTATGGTTAAACATGTATGTATGTTGTACCTGTATACGCAGGTACATGTTTCTTTGTGTCTATGCATATGGATTAAGTCTATGCATATGGATTATGCCTAATTTAGATTAATATTGTTGTTTTTTTTTTTATTATGTATGGGTTTTCTTTCTATATTTATACCGCTGTAGTAATGTATGTCATGATATTAAAAGTTATTATTAACTTAAGAAAACCCTTTTGAACAAAGTTAGTAAGCAACTAACCAAACAGGATAATAAAAGGTAAAAACATGCTTACCGCAACACCGAAACCGATAAATAGGTTCTTAAAACGGCTGGCATCGTCTGCCTCTATGAGTGTAACTGTGTCCCTGTTTGCCAACTTTAGGTTATGACAATATAAGTGCATCTGCTCACATGAGGCCCTTGGGCATCCTTGATTTGATTCCAGTGCCAAATGTCTCCCTCTCCAAGCTCGTTTGTATGAAACGTGTATATTCATATCCAAATTCAGGTCATGTACAATGTCGTTTATGGTTGGAGACACTTGACAGCGTATCTTGTGGTGTTAGATCTGATGACACAAAACTGATACCCTTCTTTTAAACATTTCAAACTTATCTCATAGGTGCATTCTTCCTTATTTTCAAACATATCATTAACTTTGACACCAGTTTTTTTCTCAATATACTGAAAAGTGGTTGAGGGTGGTGGGAGTGGCAGATAGTTAAAACTAATGACTTGCAATTGGTTTTGTTTGTCTAAATTGACTACAGGGGTATGGGAAGCGTGGTCGATGACTTATGTATGAACATGAAACGGCGTTTTCAAAGCAAGACTTTTGAAAATGTCGACATCGTCGTTGTTATGTAGGGTGGTTTTGGTTTCACCTATGCTGTACGACAAAAGTATTGCGTTTACATCATTTAAATTCAACTTTTTCCAGACATACTTGACAAGATTGCCAAAGTTAATGTCAGTTGGAAGTAAAACGGCAATAACTGTCTCTTCATACCGTATAAACACCTTGAACTTATCGTTTGTACAAGAATCCATTTTCTTGAATGCAATTCTTGTTATCACTATTTGATGGTTGGTTGGTTTGATTTATTTTTTTCTTTTTGTTTGTCTGGCTTTTGCTGGTTATGTTGTAAATAGTGAGGAGTAATATAAGAAAATATAGTTGCCTAAAGAACAAATGACTAAAGTGTCCACAAAATTGGGTTGCCCAAAAATAAAAACCTAAAATTCGGGGCCCATAACCAATAGATGTAACTTTCCAAGAAGTTTCATGCCTTTCATCTATGTTAATAACCATACGTAACGAGTTACTTTAAATTATTTTAATCTATACATGAACATTGTTTACATTGATAAATATTTGTTACCATTACAGTGTTTAACAAATTACATAATCATAAACTAATAATTGTAGCATTTAAAATATATTAAACATACACTGATAATTGTGGCATTTAAAATACAAAATCATATGAAACAAACTTTCTTTATCTTTTGAAGGAACTCCATTTTTTCGAAAGTCCGAAACTGTGCTTCCTTGCTGTCAATTTCAAGTTTCATCTTCAAGGTGTGTTCCCTTTCTTGAACGTCAATGAAAAATGCTGCACTTTCCACGGCACCCAGACGCTTATCAAATTTCAATTCATTAATAATGGCTTGCCTTTTCTCCATACTAGCATTCAGATCTTTAACTACATCAAACAGTTTTCTTGCTAATTGAAAATCTCTGGCAGTCTCCTCTTGCATTAAAACAAGCCACATGTCTGACAGCCGGTTAGAATTTGCTGTCTTTGATA
Source organism: Artemisia annua (assembly GCA_014162995.1). Classification (NCBI taxonomy): domain Eukaryota; kingdom Viridiplantae; phylum Streptophyta; class Magnoliopsida; order Asterales; family Asteraceae; genus Artemisia; species Artemisia annua. The sequence goes on from LBNU01004897.1 coordinate 130,765, forward strand.
GTTCTTCTAATATTGGCCGGTCCATTTTTTTGTTTTTTTATTTGAGTGGTTAATAGATAATACGGATGCTATTTTTTTGTTGGTGAAGCATCCCTTAAATACTAAAAATTTATAACCGCTGCGGTTATTAAAGTGAAGAGTTGTGTCGTTATACTAGGGGTGTAACTATGGACGGTATCTTGTTGTTGTAATGGTTAAAAAATATATGTCTAATATTAAAGTACATAGTAAATAACTTAAAAATAATAATAAAAAAATATTTGAGTTAAACGAAAATGAAATGTTAATGCAGTTATGATAATGCAAATACAATATTTCCACACCAGATAGAATTTCTCTACGATTAAAGACTGAGAAACGCATAATGCCACAAGTAAAAAAGTAGATTGAAACAAGAAAACATGACTGACAACCAATATTAAGTTTGGCTGCCATAACTTGATTAAAAAAATCAGTGCAACATGAGTTGATTTAACTAAAACTCATATTCAATTCCTTAGCCTCTTCATGATCTTTGACTTTTCAGCGGCACGTCGGATACATGTCTTGCGCCTTTCAATCAAAAAATCAATTTCATCCAAATCATCCCGTTCCGCTAACATAAGTGAGTCCAAAGGTTCAAAAAACGCCCGATGGTAACCCAAATTTTGGAGTTCCAGTATGATAGCATGCCTGTGTTGAACACGGATCTGTATTCCTGGATCATCTTCCCATAGTCTATATCATCACCTATGTTAGCCTCTCTCTCTCTCTCCATCAAACAGAGCATGGAGCACCTTATTCATTTGCCTCGCACCCTTTTGGTGCTTGAGTTGCTCGCAAATTGGTAACTTAGATTCCATGGATTTAGAAACCAGAATATGGTTGTATAAGTATAACGGACTGTTAATATTGTACAAATAGATGAGTAAAGAAAATAATGTATATAGTACAACCCTAATGTAGGCTTTAAAAAAATCTAAATTAACTATTAGATTGAGACACAAAAATTGGTTGCCCAAAACGCTAACTAGTTGCTCAAATGACCTAATCAGGTTGCACAAAGTACAGACCATATAGGGTCTTGTCAGATTTTCAGAAGAATATGTGGTGTTTAAAGTACAAACAATAAATTGTGATAGTACATACACAAGGTTGCCTAAAGTACATTAATAGTTGCCCAAACAAATATAAAGTTGCCCTGTGTGTGATTTCAAAATTTCGCTTCAAAAAGCAAATGGAATTTGGGCATAAACGACAAACAATAAGTGTCTATCAAAGTTTCTATGCATAGTAAAAGCAAATTCCTATTTCAAAAAGTCTTTCAAAGACTTTTATACTAGTACAAATGTCGGATTTTAAATTCATACCACGGGTGTTCATAGTCAAAGTAGTGACCCCGATTTAACAACTTACAGAACCTAACCGATATGATCGTGGTTTTTATTTGCACGCAAGAGTGACAACGGTTTCTAAAAGATATTTAAGAATAACCAACATTTCTAATTTATATTAAACACAAACACAACGAATGCAAATGTAAGTATTTATATGGAGACAACCAAATTTTATGAATTAATGCATATGGCAACAAATGGAGTGGTTATTATCATAGGGCAACCAACAATTGTAGTTAGTTAACCAGACAGTCTATAAGAGTAGTACACAATAATTAAGTTTAAAAGTGAAACAAAAAACAATATCATACATAGTAAAATAGTGGGGTGAAAAAACTTTAAAAATCAAAAGACAACTACGATATTATATAGCCAGTAACCATCCATTACTTATTAGGTTAAACATAAAACATAAAGATAGTGATCAAAAGCACACTAATCTATGACATATCATAGTCTGCTTCACACAAATCAATCATATCTGATTGAACTTGTAACTGCGTAAGACCAGTTACATTGTCATCTTCTAGCTGGGTCAAACGAGACAAATTCAGCTCCAACCTATCCTTATTTTTTTTAAAACAATAAATAGCATCCATCCAAGTAGCTTTGTCACTCCTGCTCTCCATCTCGCGAATCGCTGTACACAGCATTCTTAAACTAGCATTAACATGAGCAATCTTATTACGAATATCATTTGTGAAAACCTTCTCATTCTCAATCTATTGTTGAAAGAAAAACTTAAACGCCTTCGATATCTCTGTCTCACCACTGAGAGCAAATATCGAATCCAAAACGGGAGTGGGTGTGACAGTCGAACTGCAGTTTGATGATGCCATTGATTATCTGAGTGTGTGGGATGTGTTGCTTCTTTTGATAGAATGTAAGTGTGTGGGATATTTTGCTTATTTTTTACCTTTATAGTCAAAAAATCAAGATGTAAATTGAAAGGCGTGTATGATTAGTCAAAAAATTAAGTGGTAACTTGAAAGGCGTGTATTAATACATGTTGACCAAAGGAGTAAAAGTTATTGCGTCATTTGAATTTATAGTTGCACAAAAAATCCATATAAGTTGCCTACATTGGTTATTGCATAACTTAGTTGGTTTTTTTTATTATTTTGGTACGGCCATTGCAAAGTATTACAACCATCACAATCACTATCATAATGAGAACGACTAACAACATAAAATAATACAAATATTAAACATTGTCATTCGTTATAAACCACAACGGGTACAAATCACAATGATTACTAGAAAATAGTCTGAATTATTCTTTAGTTGACAAGTTATTGAACGCCTTCCAGTGATATCAGTAAACAGCATCCACAGACTCGTCACATGCTACAATTCCCAAACTAACAAATTTTTCAGCCTGTGGATCGAACACAAAAATTGAATGACCCAAGATGTGGCCAACATTGGCTTCGACTATTGGAGCTTGGTTACTTGTATAGCCGAGCAGCTTATTCACCAAAGGGGTAGGGATGCAGAATAGATTTGAAAATCGTGTTATAGATGAACCATCCACATCCAACAGCCAACCGACAAACAGTGGGACCTCAGAAGTCATGATCATACCAGAAATCACAATCGAGTTCCCAAGCTCGCAAACAGAAAAGGAGTTGGCATTACCACTTTCAAAAGAGAAGGTATCTCTATGAGGTGAAATTGGCGGGTAACCATATCAAAAGAAACCAAAGTGTAATCCTTGTACGGGACCCACTTTGGACTAACTAACTTTTCGGTACCAGCCCAATAGATAAAACGACCTACAACTGCCTGACTCTTTCTCTTCAATCTTAGAGAAGTACGTGACAACTGAAAATCTTGGAGACGTGACCAAGTCAAAGTGTTCAATGAAAAGACTGAGACATACCAAAAACCAGTTTGGAAAACAGGATAGGATACCTTCACAATAGTGGGGTCTAGAATGTCCGGACGGACACCGAAACCAAAGCAAATCTTTGAACTTTCTATNCCCACTTTGGACTAACTAACTTTTCGGTACCAGCCCAATAGATAAAACGACCTACAACTGCCTGACTCTTTCTCTTCAATCTTAGAGAAGTACGTGACAACTGAAAATCTTGGAGACGTGACCAAGTCAAAGTGTTCAATGAAAAGACTGAGACATACCAAAAACCAGTTTGGAAAACAGGATAGGATACCTTCACAATAGTGGGGTCTAGAATGTCCGGACGGACACCGAAACCAAAGCAAATCTTTGAACTTTCTATTTGGTGAGTGTAAAAAGGGATGAATATGCCAACAGATTTTCGTATGGATGGGTTCCAAACGATAGCCATCATATTAGTACCATACATAAAGCACGTAAGGCCGCTAGAATTGCCGACAGGGATCATAGCTGCAAGGTATAGCTGTGAATCAAATGGGGTAATGGTAAAATTTTCAGGTACAGATGTCATAAACCCTTTATAACCCTGATCAAATGTTAGATTAAAAAGACACTCATCAATGGGACGAGCACCGTATGAAGTGATGAAGGTTTGTGAATCTATGTTTGCCTTCCATATCTTTGAAACACTACTTATCAAGAGTATAGTCTTTACGGGTAGCCTATTCATGATATCTAGCTGAACATCCAAAGGTATGTTGTCAGACATATTTTAAAGATTTTGGAAGAAATGGATGGGATATAGCTAGGATGTTTTAGTTTTTTGTGTATGAGAAGGTGACACAAATATATAGGAGTGTCATTCATTATCATTACACCTATCAAGTTGCATTAATTTTAAATTAAATAACTTGTACTTGTGTATACTGTAGTGTAACCTACACTCCTGATTTTGGGCAACTATTTATACACAATTGGCAACTATTCAAATATTGGGCAACTTATTGACCCGAGTGAGTAATAAACCATACATTATCTAACACATACATTATCTAACACAACCTTTATATTAGCATGATTTCGTGTCAAATTAATAGTATATCCCATAAACCAAACACTATACCACTGTTTGTTCATGTGTAATTTTGCTCAAATTAGAAAAACAAAAAGCTCTTTAATAGATGACACATTTCTTGAGGCATATTGTGTCAGGCATGGGTTCTTGGTATCCACATAAGAAACATAATACCAATTTGACTGAATATGTGGACAGGGTTATCTAATAAAGAGAACACATAGTATGAACTGTTTGTGTGTGACTCAACATGATTTATAGTTTATGTTATTTAAGAGTGGACAAGTGGTGGTTTATATTCACCGACTGTAATTTTACTACCCATTCATAGCATTTAAGGTAGCATATTGGAAGCACTTTCTTCCAAATATGTCGAATGGTAAGCGAGTTAGGTTCGCACATGATGCTGCTGATAGGGGATGGTCAAACAAGGTGCTAAGAGAGGTCATATTCCCAGAGATTTATGAGAGGTATGGGCCTAATGCTGAACCAAATGATCATTTGCCAGCTAAAGTTCTAGAAGACCTAAGACTACAAGTCTACATTGAGGAGCAACAAGAAGGTGGTAAGTCAAAGGTACCACAAGCCAAGAAGCTATAAGCAAGGGAGCATCTAAGGGGCCGTAATTGTGTACAATATTTTTTCAACCAAATGTTGTGGCATTTCTAGCATATATTTTGTTGTTTCTGAAGTGTGTTGTGCTAAAGTGCATGTGTTGTAACACCTGGTTATTAGTATAATATTCTACCTAAGTTACGTTTCTAATGTTATGAAGTCAAAGAATCGTGGTTACTTCATTAACTGTTTTAGTTAACAACGTTTTCAGTCACTAATAGGAAAGCGAATGCATACTGTCAACTTAAAAGTGTATAGCTTTATAAAAATGTTGCAATAGTACCTTCAAATATCGTTAATGCTTTTTAATTGGCTGCTTGTCCTTCCAGAAGTATTCAAGCATCCGTTCACGATATGCTAAAGCTGTTTGTAGAGGGTCATCTACTTCCAATGATTAGTTATGGCACAATCTGTACATAATTATACAAACCCATACACCGCAATCACCATATAACTAGGCTTGTTCTGGGACTGCAGGACACTGATATGTTATTTTATACTCCTTAGCTGATATGCCCTTGCTCTCCAATATCCCTTGCTGGTCCGGATATATCGAAAGCTGTTTTGGCAAAATTCTCTTCATATTTCTCCACCAGCGTGTGCCCTCGCCATGGACAAACCCAAAAGTGTCATAAAAGGAAACAAGTCCAGTACGCAGATGAAGTACAGCAAGACACAAGTGTTTCACAGGTTCATTCACGGGGAAATACACCTGGTATAGAAACAAAAGTACAAATTACTATGTATACAATTACAGTTGTATATTATAAGAAAGTGTGGTAAACTAACCTTTTCGACATCTCGCCAATGCACGGGGTAGTCTGTTCCATTTGAATAATGAGCATACATTTCACCATCCATGATGTGTTTAGCGAAAAGGGACCCTCCAAAGTCCAATCTGCATTGCTTGGTGTAACATATAACAAACAAGATCTAGGACATTTAAGGTGAGTTTGGTTCGTATGTATTAGAGAGAGAAAGAGATGAGTTGGGTGTTTTCTAGAGAGAGAAAGAGATGAGAGAAAAACTTGTCTATTATATTAGAAAGAAAGAAAGCACCAACCCTCTCCACATGTGGAGAGGGGTATTTATAGTCCTACAAAGGAAAATAAGAAAAACGCCCCGTATGGGCTGTGGATCAGGTATACAGTGGGTAAGAGACCCGTCCTTCTTTCACGGTGTTACTAAAATAATCTAAAGACTAACTAAATACTAATGTACCTACGAGCTATATCTATCATATTACATTCTTGAGGTGACCGAGTCTTTAATAGGAATATTTGTATTCCTAACAATCTCCCCTTAAGCGAGGTCACCTTTGAAAGTTGAGATCTTTGTCTTCAAGCATTCTCTTGATATTGTAGCTCGTAGTGATGATTCTTCATATTCAGCACACTTTGTACTTCAAGCACTGATCTTGTGACTTGAAGTTCCCTTGGTATGTATAATCTTTGAGCTTTCTTTGAGATCATCAGCCACTATAAATCTCCAAGTTCATCCTTTGTTGTATTGCCATCATGTGGAATAGTGACTTTGACCCGTCATGCTCACACTCTTCTGGAATAGGAGACTTTTCATCAGAGTTGCGGAAGCGTTGTTGCAAGTCTCTTTTCATTAATGATCTTCATTCATAATGAGTTGGCGGTGTGAGCATGAGGTATGGAATGACACGATTCAGCTGGAGTCGGTTATCACCATCACCATCTTTATATGTTCCTGAAATAAGACAGTTAGCAATAAAGATAGAGAACGAATATGGCTTTGTCATTCGTTCTGCGAGGACGTACTACCCTCCGGTTTTGTGAAAAACCGACCTGTGATCAGGTAGAATCTCTTTTTAACGAAGACTCTCCTTGACAGGAATTTCCAGCTTGTAGTAATGAATCTTCCAAGGAATCCACTTTGGAATCATCATACTAAGCATGTTCTCTTACCGGAACGTCTTAAAGCAGACAGCACGATAGAGTGAATCAGTGAATTGATATTCACTGATTGATGAGAAAATGTTTACATAAATCACTCACGTGTCACTTGATAAACATTTTTGACACAACGAGAGTTTTGTAATTTTGAATCACATTTCCATCAAAAATACTTTTGTTTTAGAAAGAATATCCAATCAATGTGCTTGAAAGAAAGTAGATTAGCACATTGAAAGGTTTTACAAAAGTATTCGTCAATCCATATCCTGGAACAAGTTTGATTCAAGATTGAATCGCCCCATTGTTGCTTTCCAGTTGTCACTTGATCATTGATCCAAGATGGTTCTCACATGTCACCTACCAAGAGCTTGAAAGATGTTTGCTCTAGAAGGATTTCCATCGTCATTGTGAAAAATTAAATATCACTCAGATGTTCTGGCAATACCACAAGGATAATGCGTAGGACTCTTAACGAGATTTATGGATGATCTCTTGGCTCTAGACTCAATAGTGCGTTTTGATCCGCTCCTGGAGACTGGGGAGGCGTCTCCTGTTTAGGTACCAACATGGCTCGCAATGAGTGGTCGATACATTGCACAGGGTTCCCCGTGAGAATGAAACAAGCCCTTTTGAGAGAACTTGAGTGGTTAGGAAGTTTAGTGCAGTGCGTCACTGGGTCCATGACGTCTTGTCTTCAATACCGGTGTTACCTTAGTAACCACCAGTAGCATATGAATTGAACTTGGTTTCTGCCCTAAGGTTGAATAAATGGAGGGCTATTTCTTTTCACCCTTTGTCATTTCGTCTCTTTTTAATTCTTCAACCCCTTCAGTGCTTACCTAGACTTCATCACTAGAACCTTGTTGGGTTTGTTCTAGTCCTAGCTCTATCTCAGTCGGCACTCTTCCCTTTCTCACTTTTCTCCTTTTTTCAATCATTCCTAAGGACTTCTAATCTATCTAGAGGATTGTCCCTGGGAAGATCCTTCCGGTTCTGGTGGATCATGGGAACTCATACCTAACCTTAACCATCCTTATAACTCCGTGCATTAAAGTAAATGGTCGGTCTTTGGTATTTTTTCATAAACGCCTTTTGCTGCCCCTTAATATGTGCATCGGTATTCGAAAGAGTTTAGCACATATGTGGGAGCCTATTATTGAGTCCAAAAGATCACATTTGATTATCAGATTTCATATTTAAATCACATTCTCTCCCCCGATCAAAAATTTCAAACCTTTTGAGATTTTAGATCTCAATTGATTTAAATAAGTTAGAAAACTTTTAGGAGAGAAATGCGGTCAGTTTTAATAATTTCTGATAAAAGGAACCTTTTTATGCTCCCCCTCAATCTGTGAGGGAGGTTGTTATGTGTCAGAATTGATGAGTTTACAAAAGATTTGAAGTTTTAACGAAAAAAATCTTTGAAAAATTCTCATACTGACACATAACCATCACAAGTATTTTTATTGCTTATTATGTACAAAGTGTTGCGTTTTGATGATATTATAAAATTTTGAAATCACTCTCCCCCTCAATCAATGACCTATTTATATTGTGGATGAAAAATTGTTGGCATTAATTGAGTGATGAATTTTATGAAAGATTTCCATTTTGATTTCAAAATTTTCATGGTATCACCAAGTTTTGCACAAATACTTTCCTGAAGAATCATAGAATGGAAAGTATTTGCGTATGCAAAGAAGACTTCTCTTCTTAAACCAGAAATGATGCACTGAAGCGTACATCATTCGGAAAGGCAAGAATATAAAGTAATTCAAGCCTTTGTTAGGAATAGTCGTCTTTTTGGCGACAAGCTTTCCCCACAATGAGGTCCGGGTTGTTATTTGACGAGATAACAAGCCATAAAATTAGGCCCGGGTTACAGTCTGAAGTAACTGTAAGCCACTATAATAGACATGTTTTACTTATTCAATTTTTTTTTTTGCTTCTGCTCGAGCTTCATTTTTAGTTCCGTGCCATTATTGAATGACATTTCTAGAACCGTAAATGTTATCGATAAACAGAAGACATGCCTAATGAAGAACTATTTTTGGTATTTTTTGTGTTTTTCAGATTTTTATGGTTTTTATAGGTTTTATATTTTTGTATTTTCTTTTTGGTTAAAAAATTATATACAAGGATATTTGAAGCAAATCCATTAATCCTCATTCTCTTCCTGAAGACTATTGAGAGATTCTGGTGTAAGACTCTTCATACCAAGACGCGGGATAATAAATTGAAACCGTTCTCCTGGAAGTGCCTTAGTGATGAAATCTGCCAGCTGAAACTCTGTCCTCACGAAGTGTAGTTCCACCACACCTTTCTCAACTTGTTCCACCACACGTTGGGAGAATCCATTTTCTAGGAGAAACATTGACAGTATATCGTACCATGTCCTAGGCGCCTGCTCTAGGCCATAGAGAGCCTTTTTCAGACGGTAGACATGGGTAGGACGATCAAGATCCACAAATCCTTCAAGCTGACTGACATAGAAAACTTCATTCAGCTCTCCAGTTAGAAATGTAATTTTCACATCCATTTGATAGACCGTCATGTTCTGACTTGCAGCATTAGCGAGAAATATTCTGATGGATTCAATACAAACAACCAGAGCGAGGATTCCACAAAATCTATGCCTTCCTTTTGATGATATCCCTTAGCAACAATCCTTGCCTTGTATTCAGAATGTCATCATGCTCATCAAGTTTCACTTTGAAGATCCACCTAAGAGCAATAATCATTGCACAGTCTGGAGGTCGTACTAATTCCCAAACTTTAAGTAGTTAGAACTCATGAATTTCTTCTTGCATCACATTAAACCAACATTCGTCTGAGATAGCAGTCTTGAAATCTTTGGACTCGACTTTGGATAGTTCGGAATTATAAGAGCACCACCAGGCATGTGTGTAAAGTTGCTTTCGTGTGGACACCGGTTGAGAAGGATTCCCAATAACATTCACAATCAGATGGTTATTGGACCATTATCAGTGATGATCATGTGATTGTAGGTAGGAAACTGATGTAACCGTGTTAAGATCTCCTGAAGAAGATGCCTCATATGAAGATTCAGGAGCAAATGTGTTTTTGAACGGAGCATCATCAGGTGGAGCAGATGGATTTACTTCAAAGGAATTGTCGACTGCAATGCCTTGATGTGCGGAAGGAGATTAAATGTACGAAGATGATGGTGAGTGACTTGCTGAAGGAGCATCTTAAGCAATTGAAATAGGAAAAGATGGACCATTTGAATCGTTTGGAACATGAGCTGCGACAGCTGATGGTACCGGTGTATCTACAGTTGGCGGCTCAAAATATTCATCAACCATTGGATCAAACAAGATCTCCAAATTCTCACCGGTAGGTAGTACATAAGGTGCATGCAGGAGTGGGATTCTGTACAAGACCTGAACTGATTGGTTCAGGGGACAAAAATTTTAGATGCGGGTCCTGAACTGATGTGTACAGGAGCCGTTTGCTCAGCCAGCTCATCGAATGACACGTGAATGGTTTCCATAATTTTTCGGGTACGTTAGTTGTAGATTCAGTATCCCTTGTAAAGGGTGTGAAGATCTTCCATGATGGTGTTGACAGTTTTAGGTTTGTGGGTATGCTTCTTGCTTTTGCCCAGTGGACAATCCGAACAACGATGATCCTTTTCGAGCTTTGAACAGGGTATACATCGTACAAAATCCTTGCGAACAAAATCATTGATGTTACCAAAGTTCAATTGATTTAAACATCGGTGCCATAGCCATGATTTGTTCTTTGAGGCCTTAAACAGCAAGCAAATATGAGAGGACCGCATCATGTCTTAAAATAGAGATGGTGTACAAGTTAGCGACACGACTGCCTTTAAGAAGATCAACACCATCCAATTTTCTGACAAAGTAAGTGTGTTTGCTGAAATCCACTTTGAGATAGGAATCACAAAATTGACCAACAGATAACAAATTATGCCCAAGTCTTTTCACATAGTAAACCTTGGAAATTACACAGTCACCAAAGACATAATCTCCATAACCCATAATTGCCCCAAAATGGTAGTTCCCGAATCTAACTGTCCCGATAAACTTATTCACGAAATTCTCGAGCCCTGAGCGATCCCCGATCATATATTATGAGCAGCCTGAGTCCAAATGTCAAGGGATGATTTGTACGACCTGCATTTGAAAACAGACGAAGCAAGAGAGTTTGGAGCGCCGAATCCCCAATTTAAGTTGGGTTCCAGTTGGTTAGTGTAAACAAATTCTGGAGCAACTGAGACCTTAAGTACATTCGTTTCAATGGTGGAAATTTCACTGGTAGATGCAAAGGGCCTAGTTAAAGGACAAAGGGCCTCTAAAAGGAAAATTCTACCAGTTGGCTTCCATTTCTTAATAGGCACTACTTTAGAGTTAGTTATCCTAGTTAAAGGGCACTGTTCTCCTAAAGTGAATTTCCTTCCAGTGGGCTTCCATTGATAACCAACATTGGCAAATAGTTTTCCTGTTGCTTTCCAAATTTGCTTAACTCGTTTAGCTCTCCAAACTTTCTTAACTGGGGTTTTGTTGGATAACTTCAAAATTTTCTCAACACATTTATCATGATTAGCCAAAACTAAGCATTCATTACATGTTTTGCAAAGTGAATTAGGGTTTGAATTATGATCCTTTTTGCTCAAATTCGACTTATTGTTCCTCATGTGGTCTTCTACTTTCTTATTCGGAACATTTTTAGCTAGTGAAATCTTATCATTCTTTATATTTTTCATAGGTTTTGACTCTCTAGCTTTAGTGTCACTATTAATTCCTATAGAAGGACTGATGGTAATCTTAGTCTTTTTCACTTCCAGTTGCTGAACATGTTTTGATGTGTTGGAATCTGAAGTTTCCAAGGGTGCCTCAAAGGTTACATGCTTGTTTTTAGTTATTGAGGATGATGCAGTGAGCCTATCTTGTTTGTTGTCAGTCTTAGGACATGTACCAATGGCATATTCTAAAAGCTCCTGGCATCGTTTAGTGAGAAAGCAGGCATCTAGAATAGCACTATCCTGTGGTTTCACTGTCCTATCCTCTTCTAAAGTCTCACGAAGCATTTCTAGATTATCCTTAAGGTACGATAGATACGCATAGTGAGCAGACCTATTGTTCCTAAGAGGAAGCGGGATATTCACAGCATCAACATCATATTTCTTACAAGCAGAAACCTTTAGAACAACATTATCACTAGTGATGATTGGCATTTTCTCTTTCACCTGAGTCTTTAGATTCTCATTTTCTTTAAGCAAAGAAGTTATCTTTTCATTGTTTTTATCACGTGTGATCTTAATTGAATCATATAACTCTTTGTAATGTTGTTTGACTTTTGAATTTTTAGCTCGAAAACAATCATTTTCACATTGCAGTTTGTTGATGATGTCTTGAAAGTGAAAATTTTGAGAATCTAGAGACGGTGGTTTATGGGTGTCAGTCACATCACTCTTATTAGACTTGAATTGGGCAATTTGAATCCTCAGTTTCCGAATCGTGTTAGTGTGAGCTTGAATCTTTTCATCACGTTTGGCTAATTCAAAATATGCATCAAATTCAGGAGCATCCGAAGATGTCTTGGCATTTGAGGTTTTAATTCTTTCTTCTAAATATTGACACTTTAATTGCAGATTAAGATTATCAACCTCAAGTTTTGACAAATGTCTGATCATGTTATCATGGTCATCATTTTGAATTTTCTCACGAAATTTTAAATTCTCCCCCTCAAGCTCAACAACATGATTCTGGAAAACATTCAATGCAATAGACATTTCATGAAATTGGCAAACAGATAAAGCAGATTCAGTAGCAGTATATAACACATCCTGTGCACCACAATTAGCAATCAAATTCTTATTCATGATGAGAATATTTTTCCTCTCAATTTCACTGTGTTTAAGATCAATGGCCAGTTGTTTTCCCTCAATTTCCACAGTTTTATACACCTCTTTCATATCAGACACATCTTTGTTTAGGGTTTTTTGAAGACCCTCAAAATGTTCTTTGAGAAGCTTAAAGAACGGCATAACCTCTGTTAAATAACATTGTTTTGTTTGTTCAAAACCCCTTTCCCCTTCAGTAATACCCGTTGGCGTAATTCTCTTTTTACATGTTTTATCAAAATCAGCAAACAATTGACAAAGAACATATAAACCAATTAGAGTATTATTATGCGTGGGGAGAGTTAAAGGAACAAGACGCATGGGTGTACGTGGTGGGTATAACGTTGGATCAGCTATCTTAAAAACGGTACTGGTTTCGCCCACAAGTCTTTCTGCTTTCATTTTTTCTAAGTATATACTCCAAAATACTTGCTCTAGGGTTAACCTTTTTTGAGGGACAAAAATAGCTAATCGGTTATCTTTAGAGTAATCATATTTGTACAGAATTTTGTTTGCAATGCACAAAGGATCCTTTAGTTTTTCAGCCAATTTCTCTCTAGTTATTACTTCTATCTCATTGGTCTCATCAAATGAAGTCACATCAGGAGGGGCATGACCAGGCTTAAGCATAACATTTGCATCATATAATGCAGGTTGGGCAACTCTAACGCTCCTAAGGCAATCAGATTTGGGTTCACCTACATCTTTTTCATTGTTTTCATCACACAACTTTCTATGCTTTTGAATCATTTGAGCAGTTTGAATGGTTTGGCCTTGCGTGTAAAACTTGTTTTCGAGCTTATTCTTCAACGTCTTAAGTCTAGAAAAATCATTTAAGAGTTTTGTTTTTTCTTCTTGAAAATCAAGTTTTAGTGTAATTACGCTTTTCTGTATCTCCTGTTTTTGTTTAACAGTTTGATCAAGTTGATTTTGTAAAGAATATAACTCCTTTTTCAATGTTTCTTCCTTTAAATTACGTTCTGTTATATATGTACGCATTTGCCAATCCATTTTCTGTTCACGTTCGGTTAGCTCAAACTTTGCACGTTGTTCATATATGGTCACCTGTTCCTTAAGGATGTTAAGTCTAGTGGTCAGAGTGTAATCAGGGATATAAGCGGTGTTCTCAAGCAACTCAGAAGCATTATTTACAACAGAAGATGCACTACTAGGTACAACAGACACTTCGTTGTGTTTCACATATTGTTTATATGGGGTAACATTGCTATTTCCCATATTAGCTGTATCTGACTCAACAGCGTTTGTTTGTTGTACTGTTTCGTCTAGGAACTGTTCATTGCCCACTATATCATCATTTACAACAGAAGAGGTGCTCCACTAGGTACATTGATGATACGAAAAATTTAAGTTTTAGGGGCGTTTGAGTCCTAATTCGATTTGTTGACAACCCAAGTCGTTTCTTTTCCAATTAGGTACTTTGAAGGAAAATCACAAAAAAGATTCGGTGCGTTATTCGAGTGAAAAAATGCGAAAAAACAAAAACTCAAAATACCTTTGAAAGATACAGAAGTGACGCCCGCACATCTCTACAAGGTGACGCGTCAACACTAAGCAAGTGACCCGGTCAGGAAAAAGTAAGTCCATAATGGAAAAATACTCAATGAAGGCCAGAGAGTTCGTAGGCAATTTGTTGACCCGCAACCAAAGCCGTCAGAATCTGGAACACAATAAGACACCAAAGGAAGGCCTCAAAAACCAATCGCCGAGCTTGACCACGTCGCCTTATTGGGGCGACGCCATCAGCCCAGCGTTTCTATATACGATTACTGTGAACGATTCTCTTTTATTTTATAACGACCTAGTGAACTATCCAATTTGGAGGGAGAACTTAGGTTAAACCCTATACGCTGTATTAGAAGACTTTAGAGGTCATGCTAACCCCTTCAACTGCAGTGTACATCCCAAGATATAGCTTATCATTCACAATATGTCTAGTGTGGAATTATGCTTGTGTCTTCTTTCAACAGCAGCTAATTTACTTGTTTGCTTATATCTAATAACCTACATATGAGGTATATTGATGGATGTGGATTGATTGGGTGAATGTTCATCTACGTTAACTAAAAAACTGGCTACCCTAATACTAACCAAGCTTGAACGTCTTTAGAACGATCGAGCGTATCGATTATAAGGTAGATTTCAGTGCATAGGTTTGCTATCGGTAAGCTCATGAAGGAGCTTGACACGTCATGAAGGAGTAGGAACTTATAATATGGAATGAAACGCACTCCCCTACCGAACTTGTTAGATAAATAACCGCATCCCACACAAGACCAACATGTACTAATACATGGAAAGATAGTTATGGGAGTAAGGAAACAAGTAAACCTACTCTCCACACTGATTTTCCAAAACCAAAAAACAAAATGAATTACTAGAATAGAAAGACTTGGGTTAGGTTGACACAACTAATTCCCCTAATCCTCAAAACCAGAATATGCTCATAAAAAATAGAAATACAAAAAAAATCTTCCTCACCCTTAGACTAGATCAGAGTAATCTTAGAACAACACATCCCGCGAGAAACGACCAAAGTCCCGGTACTCACACACAACACATCGTCGGTACAACGGCCCCGCTGCCCTCTGCTCCCCCAGCCCCTCCCTGTGGGATTGCAATCTTCTCGAGATCCTTGAGAGTAAAACGTAGATGCGTGTCAATCCACGCGCATCAAGTTTTGGCGCAGCGTCGGAATAGTTAGTGTTAGATAATTTTAATTCTAATAGGCATCATCACTAACTCCTTTCAGTGAATTGGTTTATTTCTTCTAATCTCTTTGTAGCACTCATTCTCTGCTGCGTAACCGTTACATCCACTCCATGAAGTCGGTAATCATCTGATCCAACAACAATTCAACAAACCCACCCCTAGAGCCCGACCTTAGAGAGTACCCGACTACGCAAAAGGCTACGAAACACCATTGAGCCAACCAAGGATCCAATGACACCTTGAGATCGACACCATCCGTTGGCAAAGCGATTCGCATTCCATGGGCTTCGTTCCGAAGACCAAAACAAAACACATAAGGATCCTCAAAACGAGATCCATATAGAACTAGTGTTGACGACCCGAGAACCACCCCGACTACGCCATTCAAACTCTCACGTGACCTCAAGCTAGTCAAGGCTAAGGCCTACC
>LBNU01004897.1:174234-207778 GCA_014162995.1 Artemisia annua
AGTAATGGGGAAGAGCAACATTATTACCCCCATACGTGCTAAATTATTCTAATTCGAGTCATTAGAATAGTGATTGTAAAGTTATGTAAAGATTCAAGTGTAAGGGGAATGCAACTCCCCTATGATGTATTATTTTGGATGGTAGGGCAAGAGTGTATGAGAAAAAAAAAATCGAAAAAATCAAGAAAAATACAAAAAATATGAAAAAGGAGAAGAAAAACATATGGACTACCATCCCGTTTCCTTTTATGTTCTTTTTAGTTATTTGTTATTTCATTTTTAGACTAAGATCGAGTCGAGTCTTGACTTAAGCAACGATGTAGAGTGCATGTATTTGATCATGATAATTAGTTTGCCACCACTAAATATCCTTTATTCCACCTTACATTACAACCCTTTATAAAGCCCTCTTTGATAGTTTATCGTAGGTGCTTACGCCTAGTGGAGGAGTAATTGATCCTTTCCCAAGCCTATGGTAATCTATTTGCTATGACAGGTAGTGAGTGTTATTTTCCGTTTCCATTTATGAGATATAAACTTTATGACATTTGAGAGATGTGAGAATCCAAACACTATTTGTGAGGTGCTAGTGTATGATTTCCGTGCTTGTTATGATTAGGGTCTAATAACTATTTGTTGTAATTACTTTTATTTTTGTGCTAAATGACCCCTAACTCATATTTTGATTGGAATAAAAGCTCATTTGCTTGAGGACAAACAAATCTCAAGTGTACGGGTATTTGATGAGACGAAAAGTGTTACGCTTTTAGGGGGTCATTTAAGCCCTAATTTGTATAAATGTGATCAAATATTGCAATAAATCGTTCCTTTTGTCATTTTAGGTACTTTTGAGAGGAATTCTGAAAAACATGCATATTTGGACGCTTTTGGAGCATAAAAGTGAAGAAAACGACAAAGTCTCAAAGAAGCTGGAAATTACAACCTGACGGCGTCAGGAGTCACAAGGTGACGCCGTCAGCAAGGATGACAAAATAGTGGAATTCAATTATCACACGACAGGCCAGACAAGATTTCAAGATTTAATACCTGATGGCGTCAGGTGTTGGATAATGTAGGCGTCACGTGTTAAGTTAAAAAGAGATGGCCCAGAGAGTTTTACAAGCTGACCACGTCCCAAATGGATCTTAGTCCATCGGAGAACCTAATATCGCCAGGTGACGGCGTCAGACCCTATAAGCTGACGCCGTCCGAATTTTTTTCTATATTATATTTCCAAATTTTCATTCATTAGTGTGGACTTGTGGAGAACTTTAGGGCAAACCCTAAAGGACAGAATTTCTGTGTTTTAGGGTCTCCAACCTTGGAACCCTAGTGCTTAATTAAAGATAAGTCTTGACTTTAATTCAATCAATATGTCTATGTGTTGGTTGTCTATCTATCTTGCTTGTCTTTTGATTAACATGAGTAGCTAAATTCTCTAGTGCTTGCTTAGATCTAATGAAACCTAACTATTGATCATTGGTTAATTGGTGTGTGTTGTTGTTTGTTGGGATGATTGTTTCATCGATGTTAGGCTCAAGAAAACTGGCCAACCTCCTTTATGGTAACATGCTTGAACGTCTTGGGAAACATGTAGTCGAGGCATACTAGGCTATTAAAGTAGTATTTAACGCATGAGCCACTGTTTACAACCCCTATGGTTGTGCCGTGCATGGCATAGGGCGAGATAAGAGCTCATAGAATTGGAGAGATATGTATGCCACTCCATGAGTTATTAGGAATACACCCTTCATCCACACAAGTAACACACATAGCAATAACCGGCAAAAGATAGTTAGGGAGTAATGAAATCTAAGTAAACACAATTTTCTCCATATTGTTTTCACAACCACAATAGTTTAGATATTTATTTTATTTTAATATGCAAAAGTAGTAAACTTGGGTTAGTTGACTAGCAACTAATTCCGCCCTTCCTCTAAAAACCGAGATTTTAATTGCTTTCTAAAAAATATAAAAATACAAAAAGAATCTTCCCTCCACCTTTAGACCTATTATATTAGCTTTTCTATCCTAACGAACACTATTCCCTGTGAGAGAACGATCAATCCCCCGTACTTGCCAATATCCTATACTACTACGGTCAGGTACACTGCCTGGTGGGGTTGTAAGCCTCTTGAGATCCCTCGAGAGGTAAAACCTGTTGTAAGGTTGCAAAACCACGCATCAACTCTTATTGCATATTTTCAACAACATTTAGGGAAGCAACAAGTTAAAAAAAATAAATAAATAAAAAAAATAATAATAAATAAATAAATAAAAAAAACTTATTCATGCCAGAACTATACTCCAATTAGAATTAAACAAACTCATATAGTCATATCTGTTTTTTAGAACAAATAACTTGCTAATTTCTGTTGTCAAACTTTCGAAGCAACCACATTCGTTTTGCAATACTCCGTAATTATCATATTATAGGCTATTATTTATTAAACAAGTGAGGAGCATCAACTTCTACAAAAGCCAACATAATTCCTATTCATTAACATAATTAGAACTTTTTCACTATTTCAGTTAATAACACAAATAGGAATGCTGATCTAAGACTAATTAAAAACAAGACTAATTAAAAAAAATATATATATCAATTACGCAAGGACAACAATGTTCTATCATCTCTATTACGAATAACAAGAAGTTTTGCACCCAGCTATAACATTTACAAAGTTTAAAATGTACGAGTATTAAAATATATTATTTATAAGTACCTTCTTCTAATCGTTTTATTCTTCTTCTTCTTTTTGTCCCTCTTCTTGTTGCAGTCTCTCCTTTTTCATTAAAAGAGCTTAATAGTTTATTAATAAAACCTATCTTCTTCTTCTTTGATTTTTTTCTCGTTTTTGTTAAAGAAATAAGTACACCTAACAATTCTGCAATTTGAAAAACAGAATTTGTTGTAGAATTATGATTTCTCTTTTTTTCGACATCGAGTTTGAATAGCTTGATAAATTAGGGTTTATTTTGATTTAAGGGATTCAAAATTAAATCATGAGAGAGAAAATAAAGTAGTATTAAAAATAAGTAGTTTAATTAATTTTATGGCCCGTTTGGTTGATGGGATTAGGGATTGGATTTAGGGGTGATGGTAGAAAGTAGTTGTTTGGTTTGAATCCGTGGGGCTCAAAGTTAGGTCTCATGCCTTAATATGTGGCATCTATTAATCCTAGTCCTAATCGTGGGTTGTTGCAAAAATTGTCCCATCATTATGGGAACATTAATATATCTACTCACATTCTTTCTTTACTATCTAATTAATATTTTTTATTTTAAGTTATAACTTTTTTTAATTTAAGATAATATTTTATCAATCTTATATTAATTTTATAATATATCTTCTCTCTTCAAATCCAAATCCTAATCTACAACTTTTCATTAAAATCCAAATCCTAATCAAAACCCATCTACAAACCAAACGAGGCCTTACATAAACTAAGCCTCAAAGTTTCAAATAAGAATACAAGAAGCTTAAAAAAAGTAATCTATACATGTTTACTCTTACTATACTACTTTCTCATTTTCATATAATTGGAATGTATTTTTGCAATAGAACATTAAAGTATGATGAAAGTAATTTATAAAACACGACCATTAACCATAAGTTAATATAATTGACTGGTGACTTTTTAACGAATAGTAGTATTTGAACATTCATAAACGGTCTTTGCATTTTTAAAAACAACTTAATCCAAATACCATGTGACTTCAGTAGTCCATGAGAGGTATCGAAGTTGAGCGAAAAGTATATTCTCGTAATTTACCAATTTTATAAATGTATGATTATCATATTTTATAATAATTTGACTTACCTTCAATTGATATTAGTAATAATAAAATAATAGAAATTGACTTATAGCTTTTGATTTTGGAATTTTTGTTTTAATTTTTTTTGTTATTTTTAATATTTGGTATGTGCTTATTCACATACCTTTTATTCACCATTTTCAGACCTTAATAGACCAAAAACTAACGTTAAACGCCAAAGATATCGTGTTTTTGTGTTTGTGATCGTGCAGGGAAGGATATTGCATAAATGACAACAAAATCAACCAAAAAGCCTAGAACGAGCACGAGATGTGAAAGAGAGTCTTAAAGTCAAGCCAATGATGAAATTTACTTAAGAAAAGCCCGTGACGACGAATTTATCTCTTAAAGACTCAAGAAAATGAAAGAGACGCTTAATCGATGTTCAAAGATGATTATTAAGATAAGCTTTATAAGTTCGAGCAAGTGATCACTTTTACGTCTTTGAAGACCTTTGGAAAGCACGTCAACACACTACCTCAAGTTACAAGGACCTACGTTTAATTTTTAGAAGTTTTAGTAGTGTGTAATAGAAATTTATGTGTTGTTTTCATGAGTTGTAAAAGTCTAGGGGGCAAAATGTACACGTAGGCAAAAAGGAAGCACCCTTGCTCCCTTAAATACACCCCTTGGCTTCCTCTCCAAGACTAGTCTTAATTTTAGTCCTTATTTTAGTTTTTGTTTAGTGTGTGTAAGTTTTTAATTAATGCATTTTTAATTTTACATGTCTTAAAAATTTTTATCTTTCTAGCTTATTCATCTTCATCTTAATCTTTCTTGTTTAATCTTTACAAGTTTTAAGTTTAATCTTGTCTTTTATAAAAGCTTTTATAACTTTCTTATCAACTTTGCATGTTCTTATCAAAATAAAAAAATATGGGATAGTGTTTAGCTTATTTTTGGTTCGTTGGCTTTTTAATAAGCTTATTAGTTGTTTAAAGTGTGTTTTCTACAAAGTTTTTACTAACTTCTATTAGTTTTTATTAGGTTTAACATTTAGTTCACGTAAAAAATTGTCAAAGATTTATATTTGTGATTTGCGAGTACCATTTTTAGCCCTAGTTTTACGAGTACCATAGTTTTCTTAGGTCTTTGCGAGTTTCATTCACAATATCCAGCGAGTATGGTCTTTTTGTGGTGTCTAGTGAGTATGAGTTTGTCAAGGTTTTAGCGAGTATGGCACTTCACATCTAGCGAGTATCATTTTACAAATAGCGAGTATGCTTTTGAGGTTGCGAGTATCACTTGGCAGCCAAAGTTCCTTGCGAATATGAGGACTAGGTTAGCGAGTATCATTTATAAAATTGTGAGTTTGGTTAAGTTCTGTTAGCGAGTACCATTTTTATCATAGCGAGTATGTGTTCAATTTTCATAGCGAGTTTGGATTCAAATCAATTTATTTTGCGAGTATGAGTTGCATTTTTTCGCGAGTTAGGTTCTTAGTTTTTGCAAGTTTCATTTTAAGTTTACTTTGAGTCGAGATCTATTTCTTCTAAAAGCCGAGTTGGGCTTCTTTTCACTTCATCGTTCATCGAGTGAAGTTTTCTTTTACTAATTCTAAACGATACTCCGTCGAAATTTTCTAAAAATCTTCTTAAACTTAATTTATTTCACTTGTCAACTTAGCTTATTTTCTTTTAATCACTTTCTTTCTTTCGTTAGTTAAATCTAAAAACTAAAAACAATTTTACTTACTTATTTCATTTTCCCTTCTTTTATTAATTTACTTTTACTTTATTTCTTTTAATTTCTTTTATCGTTACTTAATCACTTTCTTTAATTAAAAATACAAAACACCAAAAATATTTTCTCTTACTTTTAAATATTAGATTTATCAACTTAATGTTTTCTTTAGTTCTTAATTCTATTTCTCTTAAACACGTTCTCCTTTTCTAAGTTGTTGTTAAATCTTAAAGTTTTCTCGTAGTGATAACTAAAACCAAATATCATCTTTCAAACCTATTCACTTCACATAACTCACGACTTACTTGACTGGATCGGTTCAACCCTCGTTGGGACTACGACTCGAGGTTCAAGCTTGCACACTTGCTAGAATTCTCTGATCAATTTTTGGCGCCGCTGCCGGGGAGCGGTTGATTAGATTAAGTCGTTTGATCGTTCGAGACTTGTGATTTGAAGAACCTTCTTTTAGAAGTTAACGTTTTCTAAAACATAAAAACAACAAAAAAAATTATAAAACCTATAAAAACCAAAAAGATTTTCCTTTTTCTTTTATAAAACATAAAAACCAAAAAGATTTTCATTTCAACTTTCTTTTTCACTTTGTTGTGTTTTGATTTGTATGATCACTCGTTCTAAGTCTAACTTGAACGAGTCTTCTTCTTCTTCAGTGCCAACTAGACGCAATCGTCGTAGACGGAAACAAAAGACCGTACCCGAGTTACGTGATCTTCAAAACCCCATCACCGAGATGGCCGACCAACGAACGATGCAGGAGTTGCTCCAATGTCCTACCGAAGGATATGGAGATGCTATTGTTTTACCCCAAATCCTTTCCGATAATTTTGAACTTAAAACTGGTTTGATTCAACTTGTCACTTCTAATCAATTTCACGTTTTGAAAGGGACGATCCTCATGCCCACATCCGTTGGTTCAACAAGTTAACGTCAACTTTGAAATTCAAGGATGTCCCTCATGAAGCTATCAAGTTAATGCTCTTTCCCTTTTCTCTTAAGGGGGCAGCTCGAGTTTGGCTCGAGAAAGAACCACCTCGTTCCATTACCACTTGGGAAGAGCTTGTTTCAAAATTCGTTAATCATTTCTTTCCCCCATCCAAAACAACCAACCTAAAGAATGATATAACCAATTTTCGTCAACGTTTTGATGAAAGCTTTGGTGAGGCATGGGAACGTTTCAAGGATCTTCTTCGCAAATGTCCTCACCATGGTTTCTCCGAATTGCACCAAATCGACACATTCTATAACGCTTTGACTCAAAACGATCAAGATTCTTTGAACTCAGCCGCCGGTGGCAATATCTTGAATCGTACGCCAAGGGATATTCTTACTATCATCGAGAACAAGTCTAAGGTTCCTACTTCTCGTAACAAACCGAATGTTTCGAAAGTAACGTCTTTTGCTCCTTCTTCTTCGTCATCGGCCCAACCATCGGAGTTGGCCGAACTTACCGATGCTATTCGTTGCATGATGAAAGAGTTTAAGAACCAGAACCAGAAACCCGAGCCAGTTAAAGCTGTTACTGAATTTTGTGTGATTTGTGGTGGTCCCCATCAATATTAGAATTGTCAAGCCACCGATGGCCAAGTTGGTAATGCTAACGTTGCAGCCGCTAACTTTACTCAAAACCAAGGTTTTAGACCTAACCACGAAATGGGGCCACCCGGATTTCCACCCGTGCAAAATCATCAAAACCGTTATCCTCAAAACAACCAAGGTTACCAAAACCAAGGTTACAACCAAAACCGTGCAACAAGCTACAATCAAAACCAAGGATACCAAAATTATCAACAACCACCCCAGCTATCTTTTCATCAACAACCACAACAAGTGTCACCTTCTCCTGAGCTTTCAAATTATATGAAAACAAATGACGTGAGCATGCGAGCAATGCAAAACCAAATCAACAACATGAAGGTTGAACTTAAGAAGGAAATCGACGCGACCATGTCTCAACAGACTAATGAGCTTAAGCAAATGATGAGCGCTTTCATTCAAATGAATCAACCGTCATCGTCGAGTTCTCTTCCAAGTAATACGATTCATAACCCACGTGGTGACTTGAAAGCAATTACTACTCGAAGTGGTGTTTCGTACGAAGGACCCACGGTTCCGACTACCTCGTCTTCTTTACCTCCTAAGGTGGTCGACCGTGAGACCGAGGCGACAAAGGATACGGAACTTCCTACTAACAATGGAAGGACCGAAAACATCCACCCTCCGGTTGTCCATCCGTCTAAAGAAAAAGAAAAAGTTTCAAATGAAAATGAAAAGATTTCAAAAGGAAAGGAAAAAGTTGATTTTGAAAATGAAAATACCAACAAGACCAAACTTCCTTATCCATCTCGACTTAATGAACAACAGCACCGTGAGAAAACAAACCATCAAATGGACAAGTTTCTTAAAATCTTTCGAGATCTTCACTTTGACATAAGTCTCGCGGATGCCGTACTTTTGATGCCAAAATTTGGAACAATGATTAAAAGTTTGTTGAATAATAAAGAGAAACTTATTGAAATGGCAAAAACACCTTTAAATGAGAATTGTTCAGCGGTCCTCCTTAAAAAGCTTCCAGAAAAACTTGGAGACCCTGGCAAATTTTTAATCCCTTGCTCTTTTCCGGGTATGGTTGAATGCTTCGCCTTGGCCGATCTTGGTGCTAGCATAAACCTTATGCCGTTGTCTGTTTGGAAAACGCTTTCTCTTCCCGAGCTCACACCCACGTGTATGACTCTTGAGCTCGCGGACCGTACCATTTCTCGACCACTCGGTATAGCCGAAGATGTTTTTGTGAAAGTGGGAAAGTTTCATTTTCCTGCCGATTTTGTGATTGTTGATTTTGATGCCGATCAACGGGTTCCTCTCATTCTCGGAAGAGGTTTCCTAAGGACCGGTCGTGCTTTGATCGACGTTTTCAATGAAGAAATTACCTTGCGAGTAGGTGATGAAGCCGTTACGTTCAATCTCAACCAAAAGTCGAGATACTCTTTCAACTACGATGTTGAATCCGTGAACCAAATTGATGTTATTGATGTTGCTACGGAAGAGTATTCTCAAGAGCTTCTCGGTTTTTCTAACAATGCTTCGAGTGGCAGTCCCACTCCTTCTTCTGAACCAATTGTTGCCGACTCTTCCCCTTCCCTTACTCCGTTTGTGGGGAGTGCTTTCATTTTGGAAGAGATCGAAGAATGTCTTTCTTGTGATTCAGTTTCTTCGGAAATTGATGATAATGATGATTTTGATCCCGAGGGGGATATTCTCTTACTTGAAAAATTGTTAAACGAAGATCCGTCATCTTTTCCCCCTCGAGCTGATTTGAAAATTGAAGAAGTAAAAGAAATCAAAAAGTCCGATCCTCCTGAGCTCGAGCTCAAGGACCTTCCTATCTCGAATACGCTTTTCTTGAAGAAAACGACAAATACCCTGTCATCATTTCTAAAGATCTTAAAGATGAGGAGAAGATTCGTCTCATTGATATTCTTAAGAAGCATAAAAATGCCATCGCTTGGAAAATTTCTGATATCAAAGGCATAAATCCTCGCTTTTGCACCCACAGAATCTTGCTTGAAAATGATTCTAAACCTTCCATTCAACCACAAAGACGGGTTAACCCCAAAATCCATGAAGTAATCAAGAATGAAGTTATCAAACTCCTCGAAGCTGGAATGATTTACCCAATTTCTGATAGCTCATGGGTTAGCCCGGTCCACTGTGTGCCAAAAAAGGGTGGTATGACTGTCGTGACAAATGAAGAGAACGAGCTCATTCCGACACGTCTTGTTACCGGATGGAGAGTTTGCATCGATTATCAGAAGCTCAACGAAGCAACTCGAAAGGACCATTTTCCGCTTCCATTTATGGACCAAATGATTGAACGTCTTGCGGGAAATGAGTTCTATTGTTTTCTTGATGGATTTTCTGGTTATTTTCAAATTCCCATTGATCCTCCCGATCAAGAGAAAACCACTTTTACTTGCCCTTATGGGACGTTTGCCTATCGACGTATGCCCTTTGGCTTATGCAATGCTCCAGGCACGTTCCAGAGGTGTATGACCGCTATTTTTCAAAACATGATCGGGAAGACAATGGAGGTTTTTATGGATGATTTTTCTGTGTATGGTGATTCATTTTCGTCTTGTCTCTCCCATTTAGAACAAATGCTCCAAAGGTGTGAAGACACTAACCTAGTTCTGAATTGGGAGAAGTGTCACTTTATGGTTAAAGAGGGTATAGTCCTCGGCCATAAAATCTCAAAAGCCGGGATTGAGGTGGACAGAGCCAAAGTCGATGTTATCGCAAAATTACCTCATCCCACAACCGTCAAGGGAATTCGAAGTTTCCTCGGTCATGCTGGCTTTTATAGACGTTTCATACAAGACTTTTCTAAAATAGCCCGACCATTGACCCACCTTTTAGAAAAGGATGCTCCGTTCAATTTTACCAATGAATGTGTTGATGCTTTTAATACCCTTAAAAAGAAGTTAACGGAGGCTCCTATTTTAGTTGCCCCCGATTGGGATTTGCCCTTTGAATTAATGTGTGATGCTAGTGACTATGCAATCGAGGTGGTCCTGGGGCAACGCAAGGACAAATATTTTCGGCCTATACACTATGCAAGCAAAACAATGAATAGTGCCCAATCTCATTACACCACAACTAAAAAAGGGATGTTGGCAGTTATCTATGCTTTTGAAAAATTTCGACCATATCTTCTTCTAAAGAAATGCATAGTGTATACGGACCATTCAGCCTTAAAATACCTAATGACCAAACAAGATGCCAAGTCCAGATTAATGCGCTGGGTTCTTTTGCTCCAAGAGTTTAATGTCGAGATACGAGACAAGAAAGGAGCAGAAAACCTAGCCGCCGACCACTTGTCCCGACTTGAAAATCCTCACCAAGGTGTGCTCAAGAAAAAGGATATCAATGACTCATTTCCTCTCGAGGCCCTTGGGAGCGTGTCACTTTGTGATTCCAAAACCCCATGGTTTGCCGATTTTGCAAACTACCATGCGGGGAATTTTATAAGAAAAGGAATGTCAACCCAAGACAAAAAGAAATTTTTCAAAGATGTTAATCATTATTTTTGGGAAGACCCTTATTTGTTCCGTGTTTGTGCCGACCAAATCATTCGGAGATGTGTTCATGGAAAAGAGGCCGAAGCTATTTTGATGGCATGCCACAATGGACCCACAGGGGGANAAGACAAAAAGAAATTTTTCAAAGATGTTAATCATTATTTTTGGGAAGACCCTTATTTGT
This sequence comes from Artemisia annua, assembly GCA_014162995.1. Taxonomy (NCBI): domain Eukaryota; kingdom Viridiplantae; phylum Streptophyta; class Magnoliopsida; order Asterales; family Asteraceae; genus Artemisia; species Artemisia annua. The sequence goes on from LBNU01004897.1 coordinate 185,014, forward strand.
TCCGTGTTTGTGCCGACCAAATCATTCGGAGATGTGTTCATGGAAAAGAGGCCGAAGCTATTTTGATGGCATGCCACAATGGACCCACAGGGGGACATCATGGTACCAATTTGACTGCTAAAAAAGTTTTTGACTCTTTTTTTTTCTGGCCTTCGATCTACCGCGATGCACAGGACCTTGTTAAGTCTTGTGACGCGTGCCAACGACAAGGAAAAATTTCGCAGCGGGATGAGATGCCTCAAAACGCCATCCAAGTTTGTGAAATCTTTGACGTATGGGGGATCGATTTCATGGGACCATTTCCATCTTCAAAAGGAAACAAATACATCCTCGTGGCGGTCGATTATTTTTCTAAATGGGTCGAAGCCAAAGCTCTTCCAACTAACGACGCCCGAGTGGTTGTAAAATTTTTGAAAAGTTTGTTTGCCAGATTCGGTACACCTCGAGCTATCATCAGTGACCGTGGAACTCATTTTTGTAATGACCAATTTTCAAAAGTTATGTCAAAATATGGTGTTACCCATCGACTAAGTACCGCTTATCATCCTCAAACTAGTGGTCAAGTCGAAGTGTCGAATCGTGGCTTAAAAAGAATTTTGGAAAGAACCGTGGGTCAGAATCGTTCTTCTTGGTAGGACAAGTTAGATGATGCACTCTGGGCCTTCCGCACAGCTTACAAAACACCAGTTGGTTGTACCCCTTACAAGCTCGTGTATGGAAAGGCATGTCATCTTCCGATTGAGTTAGAGCATCGAGCCTACTAGGCCTTAAAACATGTGAATTTTGATTTGAAAACCGCGGGTGATCACCGAAAAATCCAGTTGAATGAGTTGAATGAACTCCGTGATCAAGCTTATGAAAATTCTTTGATTTATAAGTAGAAAACAAAACGGATTCATGATTCAAAAATCAAAAATCGTGTTTTTAATGTCGGTGATCAAGTTTTGCTCTTTAACTCAAGGTTAAAAATATTTTCTGGAAAGCTTAAGTCCCGTTGGTCTGGACCGTTTACCGTTGCCCAAGTTTTTCCATATGGTACAATTGAACTTTCTCAACAAAATGGGCCAAATTTCAAGGTAAACGGTCATCGTTTAAAACATTACTTTGGAGGGGACATACCATCTTCGGTTGTCCCGGATCTCCAAACTTTTCCCAAGGACAACTAATTCGGGAATCGAGTCAAGCTACGTGATTCGGTGACCAAAAACAAAGCGCTTTGTGGGAGGCACCCCATGCTTATCCATCTATGTTTTCTAGTTTCGAATAAGTAACGCGAGGAGGGCGACCTCTTCCAATCTTGTGTTTGCTTGGTTGTTTGTGTTTGTGTAGGATTTCCCCATTTCATGATGACTCTCGTGCTCGTGGCTCGTCTCATCTCCACTCGAGTCCCATGTCTTGCTGCTTGCTTGGAAATCACTATATCCAAATCTTATCGATTAATGGTATCTTTGGCATACTTAATAAACGGCCTTAGATTTATTGTTAGGATTACCCTTACCTTGAAAACATTGAGGACAATGTTTATCTTTAGTCTGGGGGGGTGAATCTTCGATTTGATTGACCTAGCACTTTCACCATTGTCGTTTACTTACGCAACCCCGTTTTTCCTCAAAAACCAAAAAAAATTGAAAAATTTTGAAAAATTCCAAAAAAGAAAAAAATGAAAAAAAAAATTAAAAATTATGCAAAAATAGAATAAAAGTTTTGACACCGCGTTTGACTTTCCTACTAGGTAAGAGTGAGAATAAAAATTTTGACTTGATCCGGGCGTGTTGAGCCCTAGCTTGTCTCCCTTAACCAATATAATCTTTAAAAATGATTATGGCTAAGCATCCGCAGATCTCATTATTTGAGATTTTAAATTTGTGGAGAACGTGAAATGATAGAGTTTCTTTAGAAGTTAGATGCTAAGCATACAGTAGTTGGATCTCTTTAAAGCTCATCGAAGGTACTCATGTCTTTTTGTTCCCACAAAATTGCTTCACCCATATCTGTGCAAAATAATTAAAGATGTTAGGTTTAGCCGATGAGTAGTTCTTTATCTTCTTAAGAGAATCTTTGCTTGAAAAATTGGGTACACATCAAGGATACACGCCATTGTATTGAGTTGTATTGTAAATCGTTGAATAAGCGTAGTACGCATGTGGTTTCGGAGCTACCCTAAAGCCCGTTGTTATGTATGAGCTAAAGTGCTTTAAGACTTCGGATTGAGATCGGACCTTGATTCCTAGATTCCAACCCTGGCAGTTCGCGGTAGGTCTTGGATTGAAACCGTGAAGGTTCGGAGTTGAGAAGTTACTAAGGCAAGAAAAAGTAAAAAAAATAAAAAAATAAAAAATAAAAAATTAATAATAATAATAAAAAAAATAAGGATGTATGTTGAAGATTTATTGATTATGAGCTCAAGTGTGAAGTCTAAAGTTGGTCGTGCATACGTTACATGTGGATGATCCTAGATTGGACGCATGAGATGCACGTCAATTTATGTCTATGTATTCCAAAGTCTTTGTATGTATCCAATATCCTTGATGTGGACCACATTTCTCTTGCAGACCTTCTCAAGGGAAGATCGATAACTACTTAGCGTATGAATTTGGTATCTTTATCGGACTAAAAACTATGAAACGAGATGCTTATGAAGAAATTCATTTCTCTCACAAAAATAAAATAATGAGATACAAAAATAGGAAAATGGGAGCAAGCGGTACACGAGTAACTTCCATGAGTAGCGTTGGCATCTAACTTGTAATTAAACAATGATCCGTTTTTACGCTTAGTTTGGGAGCTTGTGAAAAATCAGGGACGATGAATTTTATCCAATCGGTCACTTTTCTATGAATCGTGTTCTTACTCTATGACCCTTAATCGTTATTGAAAGATAATGAAAGTCAAGCACATCGTCGTAAACTAAAGTAGTGTAATATATGATGTACATAGTCAAAAATGGAAAACCGGGGCGTTTTAGGGAATAAATGATTTCGTATCTCTTTCGAACATTTTGCTACTTTTCAAAGTTAGTAAAGAGAGGTGTGAAATTATTTATCTCTAAGGCGTGACGTGATTACATTGCGTGAGGATACGCAATACCTTAGTCTGGGGGATTTTGGTATGTGCTTATTCACATACCTTTTATTCACCATTTTCAGACCTTAATAGACCAAAAACTAACGTTAAACGCCAAAGATATCGTGTTTTTGTGTTTGTGATCGTGCAGGGAAGGATATTGCATAAATGACATCAAAATCAACCAAAAAGCCTAGAACGAGCACGAGATGTGAAAGAGAGTCTTAAAGTCAAGCCAATGATGAAATTTACTTAAGAAAAGCCCGTGGCGACGAATTTATCTCTTAAAGACTCAAGAAAATGAAAGAGACGCTTAATCGAAGTTCAAAGATGATTATTAAGATAAGCTTTATAAGTTCGAGCAAGTGATCACTTTTACGTCTTTGAAGACCTTTGGAAAGCACGTCAACACACTACCTCAAGTTACAAGGACCTACGTTTAATTTTTAGAAGTTNTTAGATTTATCAACTTAATGTTTTCTTTAGTTCTTAATTCTATTTCTCTTAAACACGTTCTCCTTTTCTAAGTTGTTGTTAAATCTTAAAGTTTTCTCGTAGTGATAACTAAAACCAAATATCATCTTTCAAACCTATTCACTTCACATAACTCACGACTTACTTGACTGGATCAGTTCAACCCTCGTTGGGACTACGACTCGAGGTTCAAGCTTGCACACTTGCTAGAATTCTCTGATAAATATTATATTTGAATTTGACTTGAATTTCGTTTTTTTCGTCTTAACCAATACCAAACGAAATTCTAATTAATCAAAACAATAAAAATCATGTTTCCAAACCATAAAAATCACGATTACGAAAACCGAACCGATGAACATCCCTACTTTTGGTGTATCTTTCATTTGGTTAAACAAGAGGACATGTATTAAATCAAAATATTAAAACTATCTATCATTTGACTATGGGGCTGGGGCTGGAGCTCAGGCTGGGGCAAGGACTTATATTATTAGCCAAAATTAAAATTTATATTTTTATAAACTTGTTTTGCAAATGGGCTGGGGCTGGGGCTTATTGTTGCAAAATTACTAAAAAGGACATAATTAAATGAGTTTATGTATAATTTAGATATTTTTATGGTTAAATAATTAATTTATACTTCAAAAGCCCCGGGCTTAAGTTTTTAATCTCTTTTATGGGGCTAAAGTTTTTAGCCGACTTATTTTATAAGCCCTTCCATATGCCTCGTGGCAAACGAGACTTATATTATAAGGCGGGCTTATTTTAAAAACTTAACCCCATAAGCCCCCTGCCAAACACACCCCCTATTTATAAATTTTACAAGCCCGATTGTTATAAGCCCTAAAAAGGCATAAGCCTAATTATTATAACCCCAAAAGTTAGCTCAATATCACAATCACTTTGAGGAAATATCAATCGCTCTTTATAACAACAAACACGGAGTAGAAACACGGAGTTGTAATTAATCAAAAAGTTCGGAAGGAAATCAAATTATATACAATGAGTGATCCTCTAGATACTCATAATACTTCAGGAAATAAAGGAATCACAAAACGTAATTACTTTAACTAGTGTTTTTTATAACTTTTTATAAATTCTGATATTATGTTCTAACATTTTTTAATTATTACTTCTTTCAGTTAAAATCTTTTATTCAGGATCTAGTAAAAGTAAAGCTCGAGGTTACTTTTCAGTTTTTTGTAAATGTATCTTTTAGTTTAAATTTTAAAATTTGTATATTTTGAACTGTGATACTAAAAATATATTCAATGTTTCTGTGATATTAATCATATTTGGTGCATTTTTGGGCTAGGTGTTTTGTATTAGTGTTTTCTTCATACTTTCATTTATTTTTTTGTTTCTCCCCTATGGTTTGACTTAGTTTATTGTTTTGCCTTAGTTTATTGGTTGCCTTATTATCAAAGAAGTTGTAAATGAACAGATGAGTTTGTGTGAAATGAAGTTCCCAAAGCATTTGAAATGGACAACTCTTTTACGGAAATGCTTATTTTTGTACATGCTAAGTGTTTGATAAAATGTTTGATTATATTTGAAGAAAATAATTTATAATTAATTGTTACAGTTAATAATTTGATATCACTTTCCATTTAGAATTCTAAAAATTGTATTATTTTGAACTCTGATATTAATAATATATTCCATGTTTTTGTGATATTAATTATATATTGGAAATTTTTGGTCTAGGTATTTTGTATTAGTGTTTTGTACATAATTTCCTTTTTTCTCTGGTTCTCATCTATCTATCGCATTATATTGTTTTATTTAATTATATTAAAGATATTATGTTTTTGTTGTTTTTGACTTATTAAATGTTTAGTTGTTACATATTTTTTCAACATTATATTCATTTTTTTATTAGAAGAAACAGGAAATAATCAAGGAATGTCAGACGTATACAAATTTGCAGATTCAGAAGAACCTGAAGTTTCAAAAAGCATTAAAGATAAACCTAGTTCAGATACTGTTATAAAAGCTATAAATGGAACAAATTATGTAGTAATGTACATCATTATATTTTCTGTAAATTAATTATCTTTACTTTTTAATTTTTCAGACGCTCTTATTGAAGCTCAAGTTAATTCAGATGCAACAAAGTATCTTCAGATTGAACAACCTTCATTAGCTAAAGAAAAAAAATTAAGAAACGTAAAACAAGTATGGAGCTTCTAAATGAAGGTAATGGATGCATTACATATATATATAGATATATATATATATATATATATATATATATATATATATATATATATATATATATATATATATATATATATATATATATATATATATATATATATATATATATATATATATTAATTTTTAATTAAATATTCCTTATTTATGAATTAGGTGAAAATCATTATTTACGCAAGGAGGATAGACGAAAAAAGTCAAAAGTAATCTATGCAGACGTAGAGGATACAGTTGAAGGTATGATAGTTATTCCAAAAGATATATCTTATTTTACTATCGCATTAATTAATTAATATCCAATATATAAAATAATTAAAGATTTATTTTAAATATTTGTTGCAGTGAGTACTGATTTCATTTTTTTTATTAAATTCTGATACAGAAGAATAAGATGATGAAGAACTAGAGTTTATTTGTTCTGATGATGGTCAAGATTCTGATACAGAAAATGAAGTCACTTTCATCAAAAAAAAAAAGATATCATCAAAAAAGAGTATGTTTTAACAACTTATATACACATTGCATATAGATTTTGCATTATATTTTATTTTTTTAAATTTTATGATTTCTTAAAACATAGTATTTAATAAGAAACTAATAAATTTATTTAATACCAAAAAAACCGTACCTTGTTATAATTTCCTTAACAATATTTAACTATTAATCATAACTGAATTTTCAAGGAGAGCTAAAAATAACAACTTCAGATAATAATGAATCTGTGACAAATGAAGTTGTTCGTAAAAGAAGGAAAACGCTCAAAAAGAAGGGCAAAGTTTACATCGACACTAAAGAAGATCTGAAATCAACAGATCTCAGGACAAGAAGCGCTCCTGCTAATTTGTATGAAGCAGTAAAACATATATCAAGTATTGCTTGCCTGAGAGACTTTGTTGCAGGATTGGGATTTGAAAAAATTTTAAATCTTAATATCAACATTATCCCGTCAAATCTTGCATATAAGATTTTAGAGTGCTATAACGTAGAAGAAAAGTCTCNTATATATATTAATTTTTAATTAAATATTCCTTATTTATGAATTAGGTGAAAATCATTATTTACGCAAGGAGGATAGACGAAAAAAGTCAAAAGTAATCTATGCAGACGTAGAGGATACAGTTGAAGGTATGATAGTTATTCCAAAAGATATATCTTATTTTACTATCGCATTAATTAATTAATATCCAATATATAAAATAATTAAAGATTTATTTTAAATATTTGTTGCAGTGAGTACTGATTTCATTTTTTTTATTAAATTCTGATACAGAAGAATAAGATGATGAAGAACTAGAGTTTATTTGTTCTGATGATGGTCAAGATTCTGATACAGAAAATGAAGTCACTTTCATCAAAAAAAAAAAGATATCATCAAAAAAGAGTATGTTTTAACAACTTATATACACATTGCATATAGATTTTGCATTATATTTTATTTTTTTAAATTTTATGATTTCTTAAAACATAGTATTTAATAAGAAACTAATAAATTTATTTAATACCAAAAAAACCGTACCTTGTTATAATTTCCTTAACAATATTTAACTATTAATCATAACTGAATTTTCAAGGAGAGCTAAAAATAACAACTTCAGATAATAATGAATCTGTGACAAATGAAGTTGTTCGTAAAAGAAGGAAAACGCTCAAAAAGAAGGGCAAAGTTTACATCGACACTAAAGAAGATCTGAAATCAACAGATCTCAGGACAAGAAGCGCTCCTGCTAATTTGTATGAAGCAGTAAAACATATATCAAGTATTGCTTGCCTGAGAGACTTTGTTGAAGGATTGGGATTTGAAAAAATTTTAAATCTTAATATCAACATTATCCCATCAAATCTTGCATATAAGATTCTAGAGTGCTATAATGTAGAAGAAAAGTCTCTGGTTTTAAAAGGACATGAAATAAAGATCACCAGAGATGTAGTTCATGAGATTCTAGGTTTTCCAAAAGGAGATTTAACAATTCATTTTGATAAAAGGACTTCTTACAAGAAGATGGGATTGAATCTTGATAAATTTTGGAACCAATACAAAGACATCATGAAGACTAAAGATAGATCTTTTTCTACGAACCTGAAGGAGTTCATTTTGGAAACTAAAGAAGTAAATGATGTTTTCAAGTTAAATTTCATTATTTTGTTGGTGACCACAATGATTTCATCATGCAAGGGAGGAGAATCGAATATCAAATTTCTACGATCACTTGCTCCTTATATTGATAATTTTGTTGGAGTTGATTGGTGTAGTTTAATGATGGATTCTTTAGCTATTAAACATGATCTAAGCAAAAATTCTGCAAACAATCAATATTATGGTCCGTTAACATTTCTTACGGTATGTTCGTATATTTTATTCTTTATTTTATTTTATTTTTATTTTTTTAAATTTAATTTTATACTATTTTTTTATTTTTTTTTTATTATTATTATTATTATTACAATTAATTTTTATTTTTATTTCTTTTAAACAGTTGGTGTATATTAGATGGCTCTTTCAAAGAACAAAATCAAATGAAGATGTCATACAATATTTCTCAACGGAATTGCTTAGAAAAGTGGATTCTGAACATTTACGACTTCAAAACTTTTCTGAGTTTTTTGAAGATGATCACATCTTCTTCAAATGCAGAAAGAATGAACAAGTTGATCAACCAATTTTCGCATCTGATGAAGTTTTACTACTAGATAATAAAGGAATATCTGGAAATGAATGTGGATTGAAAAATGTTTGTGAAAGTTCGATGAGTAGACAAGTTCGAATTGATTTCCAAGTTGATAATGATTATAACAACTTTGTTGTTGCTCCTGTTATTGAGGTATTTTTTTTCCCTTCATATTTCATATAATATTACTGAGTAATTGTTTTTTAAAATAATATATGTTTTTTAAAGCAGGATGAGCCTTTATTGAGTTCATATAATCATGAAAACAACAATTGGCTTGCTGATTCTTCAAATGAGGTATTCAATCTGTTATAACCATTTAATTAAATATACTAGTTAGTACTTACATTCTAATATAATATACGTTTTTCCTAGAACGACGAGGGGAATAATGAACAATGTATGCAAGACACACAATTATTAGATGAAAATCATTTGATTGATGTCCCTCTGCAAGAGGTATTACTTCATTCAAGTTTATCTTTTGATATTAGTTTCATTTATTGATTTCTTTTAAAATAACTTATGATTTTCTTTTTTTTTAAACAGGATCAGCAGATACAGAATGACTTTGAAATTTCAAAAGAAAAAGAAGATAGTGATGTTGAAACAACATCGATTACAAGTTATGGCAGATTTGAGGTATGTATTGTAGTCTTAAAATAATATACTGAACATTTTGTAGTCATCAAAAAATATAAGGTATTAATTCGAAATCTATTAATTCCGTTTATTTAAAACTCAAATATCTTATTCTGTTTATTTAAAACAGATTCAGAAGGTTCATAGTAACCAGATTGATTCTTCAAACGAAGAACAACCTGAAGTTCCTAATTATAAGGTATACATTCGAAATCTATTAATTCCATTTCTATATTCTTTATTTTCTTAATGATATATAATGATAGTTATTTTGTTATTAAATATTTTCTTAATGATATATAATCTATTTTATGTTTCATAGCGTTAAATTTTAATGAATTAAGTAGTGATAGTTCACTTTTATTAACAAACAAATAACTTTTTTTTGTTAATTTGTTATTTTTGCAGCAAGTTGTTTCTGATCTTAAAAGATGTATACATCATTTCTCATTGCATGATGATATTCTTTCGAAACATGAAGAAGTTGCTCAATATAAAAAAGAGCTTTTGTTACTATTCATTGGAAAGGATACACCACAAATACAAATAAGTTCACATGAAGTTTCGGATTTAGCCATTTCTAATCAGTTTGCTGTAGATACTAGTGACACAGTAGCTAATGAAGAAGGTGACAAGGAAGAAGAAAATCTTTCTGAAGAATATGAGAAGTTAGATACAGTAGCCGAAGATATTATTCCTGTCTCAAAAGATTATAGTGTTGATATTGAACAACCTTCGGCGGAAAGAGTGGATAAAGCTGATGTTAGTGTTGTAGAAGAAGTTTTGCCTGTCAACGATATCTCAGCAAATGAAGATGTGTTAACAACACAGGATTATTCTAATATGTAGAGTGCAACTGTTGATTCAACAAGAAATGATGGATGTGTTGAAATTCAATCAACCCAGAATAACAATTCAAAGAATGATGAAGAGTCTGCCAAAGAAAATATTGCCAACATACATGAAGATGCAGACTCTCTTAGCATCTTGCAGGATGATGTCACTCCATCAAATGTTGGATCTGGTAATATGCAATTAGAAGATGGGGTTGTAGATACTACTGATACAGTGGCTAATGAAGAAGGTGAGAAAAAAGAAGAAAATCTTTCTGAAGAATCTGAGAAGTTAAATTCAGTAGTTAAGAAAGTAGCAGATTCTTCTTGTTATTGAACAATCTTCGGCGGAAAGAGTGGATACAGCTAATGTTTCTGTCAAAACAAATGTCACAACTAATGCCGATTTTCAAAATGTCAATGCTATGGATTTCGAAAATGAATTTTCTAATTCAGTTAGTGTTAGAGAAGAAGTTTTGCATGTCAACGATATCTCAGCAAATGAAACTGAAGTATTTAATACTGAGAATGATGAAGATGCAGACTCTGTTAGAATCTTGCAGGATGATGTCCCTCCTTCAAATAATGGATCTGGGGAAATGAAATTAGAAGTTGTTGAAAATGCTTCTAACATTGAAGGTGATTCAGTGGATGGTAATGTTAAAATGAAGGACGATTTGTCTGCAGCTTTTGAAAATGAAGTGTTTGTTGAAAGTGCAAAAAATGAAGAGAAAGCAGATGAAGGTCTAGACAAAGAAGTTAACGATAAATTGCAGGAAAATGTTTTTGCTGGCAATGATTAAAATATGACCTCTGAGACATTTTTGCTCCAGGAAAGCGAAAAATCTAAAGCTGATAGTGAACAACCGTTGGTGGAAAGAATGGATACAATTAATGTTGGTACTCATGTCACAACTGATGCCGATTTTAATGTCCAAAGTCATTCAGGTCATAACCAAAATATTGATCCTACGAATGTCCAAAATGTCAACACAGACATAATGAATGTACAACCAACTAATGATTCTTTAAACATCAACTCAGAGATTGATGACAAGACAAGAACAGGAACTGAAGAACATGAGTTGCTTACTCAAGATATCCAAAATGAAGTTTCTGCTGGTGTAAGTGCAATTAATGTAGATTACTTTAAATTTAACAATTTAAAGTTTTACAAATATAATATACATATGTATACTAAATTTTTTAATTCATGTTTTCCTTTTTAGGATTTTCAAAGCAAAATTGTTGAATTCCCCGAATCTACAGAAGGTCAATCAAATGATGAAATTTTCACTGACGATTCAAAAAAGGAAAATGACAAATTTGAAGTTGATTCTGAGTTACCTGTTACAGGTGGATTGCAAAGAGTTATTCAAACAGAGTATACAAGTAATGTTCAAATGGAAACATTAGATGTTCAAAATGATGTATCTCTCAAAACTAAAGATTTTGAAGAATGTGACAGTATATCTGACATTCAAGAACAAACTAATGATTCATTACATTCATTACCTTTGGAAGCTATTGATGAAGTTCCTTCAGCTTCTCAAAATGATTTTTCTACTTCAGTGATGGTTGGAGAAGAACTTTTGCAGAATGTTACAATGAAAGAGGATTTGTGTGCAGATTCTGGAAATGATGGTTGTCTCGAAATTCAAAAAAATGAAGACTCCTACAATATCTATTGTATTCCACATGAAGCGTCTGAGAAAGAGATTAATGAGCATGTAAATGTCAACAGAGACATAATCAACGTACAACCAACTAATGATTCTTCAAACATAAACACAGAGACTGATGAAAAGACAAGAGCAGTAGCTGAAGAACATGATTTGCCTATTCAAGTTGGTTTGGTTGTTCAAAGAGATGTCCAAAATGAAGTTTCTACTGGTGTAAGTGCAATTTATGTAGCTTACTTTAATTTTAACAATTTAAAGTTTTACAAATATAATATACATATGTATACTAAATTTTTGAATTCATGTTTTGCTTTTTAGGATTTTCAAAGCAAGTTTGTTGAATTCCCAGAATCTCAAGAAGGTCAATCAAATGATGAAATTTTCACTGAAGATTCAAAAAAGGAAAATGAAAAATTGGAAGTTGATTCTGAGTTCCCTGTTACAGCTGGATTGCAAAGAGATATTCAAACAGAGGATACAAGGAATATTCAAATGGAAAAATTAGATGTTCAAAATGCTGGATGTCTCAAAATTAAAGATTTTGAAGAATGTGACAGTATCTCTGAGATTCAAGAACCAACTAATGATTCATCACATTCATTACGTTTGGAAGTCATAAATGAGAATGTTTTTGCTATGAATGAAAACGTCAAAACTATTAATTCGCAACATTCATTAGCAATGGAAACTTCTGATATGCACATTGATGAAGTTCCTTTAGCTTCTAAAAAAGTTGTGTCTGCTCAAATGATGTGTCACACCAGTATGTATGCATGTGAAGAAGTAAATTTGGATAAAGGAATCCTAATGAATGATGAGTCTTCAAATGAAGATGTTAATATTGAATTTCTTGAAAAGACTTCTGAACATGAAGATCTTTCTCATTTAAATGCACTTGAAACGAATTATGAGGTAATTTTTTTAGTAATTATAATAAGTTAAATCAAACTTAATTTTTTTATTTTATTTTTATTTTTTATTTTTTATTTATTATTATTATTAATATTATTTTTATTTTTTATTTATTATTATTTTTTATATTTGTGTTTTATTTTTTTTCAGGATTTAATTGAGAAAAATGAGATTCTTTTAATTGATGCAAAAGATTTGGTTTTAAATGAATCTCAAACTCCAAAATGTATTAAAGGTGACCATCAAAGTCAGATTGAGGTTAGAATCATATATTTTCTTATAAAATTACATGAAAATCATGGAATTGATATTCAGTTTATTATGATGTCTAAAAAAGTTTAGCCTGACATAAGTTCTTCCTAATTTTTTTCCAGCATATAAGCAAAGTGGATACAAATGCATATAAGCAAAGGGAAGGAAAAAAAACGCATTCATTTTGAATCACCTTATATGTATAAGCGAGTGGATACAAAACCAGAATATGCATCACAAGTTGAGGAACTTTTTCCGAAAATCCTTCTTTAAAATTCTGTTGAAGGAAATGTTATGTAAGATATTCTGTTACAATGAAGAGATATTTTATATCATTATTTTAATTCTTTTTTGTTTCTCATATTTTATATCTTTTATTTGATAGGGAAGAGATATTTGAGTTTGGAATTGAAAATGTAATTCTAAATATTCATATACAGTCTCTTGCATCTGAGAATGAAGTTGAACGCGAAATTATCGATAACTTTGTGAATATCTTGAATTTTGAAGAAAAATTAACACAACAATATAACAAAAGTTTTAGACATTTCTTCAAAACTCAAATCATTGTAAGTTAATTCTTAGTTTTTATTTTTTTTTTTGTATTTATATATGTTTTTTATTTATTTTTATTATTCTTATTTATATTTATTTTTATTTATTACTCTGTATTTTTTTGTTAACAGCCCAAAGATATTGATGAATATCAAAAAGATAAGGAAGCAAAAGTTAAGGAGTTTAATAATTACGTAAAGGATCAGTATGCTAGTTTCAAAGAAGAAATATGTTTGAAAGATTTGGAATTGGTAATGTTATTACTCCATTTTATTTTGATGCAATAATTCTTTAACTTATCTATTTTATTATTTATATTTAATTTATAAAATTAATTTTTCATTTTATAGGTGTTCTTTCCAATCCTTGCATATGAGCATTTTTATGTATTAGTTTCCAATATAAGGAATGGTGATGCTGTCATCTTGGACAACCTTAAATCAGATGCTCCATACGATGGAAAGTACAAAAAAGTTTTTGAATTTTTGGTAAGTTTTGTATTTCTTTAATATCTTTTTCAATAATATAAATCTTTTTATGTATATAAGATTCGTACTTGTTCTTATTAAATTAAATTTTAAACAGAAATGTCTGTTGGTAGACTTCTTGGCTCAGAATAATTTTCCAAACACAAATTTGTTTTTGTGTGAAAAGGATGTCAAAGTACTTAATTTGAGATGGAAAACAAGGAACGACAAAATTAATTGTGGTTTATATGCAATGATTCATATGGAGCATTATGAGTTTGAAGATGAAGAATGGGAAATTCGAATTTTAGATGAAGAAGGTGCACAGCATCGAATTCAGATGGATGTTTTGAGAAATAGATACATCACTAAGATCCTTCTGCATGAGATCAACCAGCACAAAAGAAAGATGATAGATTCTGCAGAAAATTGGATTTCAAAAAATCCAGATGAATATGAAGAAGAAGGCACAGAAGCCAAATTAAGAAGCATTAATGAAGAATATTGTTTGAAGTATAATTTAAGTCCTGCTGAATTACAAGAAGAACAAAAATTTGAATCGTTCAAAAGCAAACTTTTGTTGGAAATAAACAAAATGGGAGATTTTTTGAAAGGATGCAAGTACAGAAGGAATTTTCGATATCAAAANGGATTTCAAAAAATCCAGATGAATATGAAGAAGAAGGCACAGAAGCCAAATTAAGAAGCATTAATGAAGAATATTGTTTGAAGTATAATTTAAGTCCTGCTGAATTACAAGAAGAACAAAAATTTGAATCGTTCAAAAGCAAACTTTTGTTGGAAATAAACAAAATGGGAGATTTTTTGAAAGGATGCAAGTACAGAAGGAATTTTCGATATCAAAAAATTGTCGGAGTTGACTGTGTAGAAGTTGATGAATATCCAAAATCTTACTCTGTGACATTAGATGACAATTCAAAGCATAAACTTTCAGCTTATGAGCTTAAAAATTTTGGATTTGAAGAGTGGAATGAATTTATGTTTTGTATTTTTCATAGCTCTTTAAATGACAAATTGAAGAAAAAGATCATGATGCTAGTTCTCAAACTCTTAAAAATGGCGAAAATGATGAATGAGATCTCAGCAGATGAAGCATACCAGAGTTACATTGGATTAACTCCGTTCAAAAATCCAATGAAACAATGGTTTTTTGTTCAGATTTGCAAAGAAGTGTTAGTTGGTGACGCAAAAATGCCAGATGGGGTTGTTTTTGAACATCTTAAGTACTATAAAGAACATGTTGAAGGTGTTTGTTTCCTGAAAGATGATAGAAAACAATGCTTTCAGACTTATTCTGGTGTGACTAATCTGCCGCTTCTCCATATGGTTATATTTTACAAGCTGTGCATAACTGAACAAAACGCACCATTTAGAGAAAGAATTTTGAGAGCATTGCATTTCAAAAAAAATGCTCTGTCTAAACATCTAGAGTTTTATGATGTCTGGGAAGTTGCATCAAAGTATCCAATCAAAGATTATGAGGTAAACAATTTAAGGAATGACTTTTGAAATTTATTTTTTAAGTGTAATTTATTTTTCTGTTTTTAAATTTTCAGAAAGATCAAAGTTCAGATACAGACGGGAATAATATGAAGTTAATTTATCTGACAGATGAAAAGGAGATGATGGATAAGCTTGCAGATGTCAATGATCAAAGTAAATTGGTATTTTTTATTTTCTCTATAACTGTATTTTTAATTAAAAATTTTGTAATTAATCTCAAACAATGCTTTATATATCTAATCTTTTCAGGTTATGGTTGCAGCAGAAGCACTCAATGAATTAAGTAATCCTCAAGTAAGTATTTTTTAATAATAATAATAATGATAATATAATCTTTTCTGAAACTGTATTCTGATTTTAATACCTAATTTAGTAACTATTTTTTAATAATAAATCTGTGATTTTTATATGTTATAAGATATCATTGATTGTCCTGAGCCAATAAGTTTCTTTCCGGGGAGTTTATCAAGTGATGATGATCATTTTGAAGATAATGATTCTTATGAATCTGAAGATATAAAATGTATTGAAGATGATGATGATTTTGAAGATGAAGATTCTTATGAATCAGTTCATACTCAGGAAGATATTAATAAGGTAATATTTAAAATAATCAATGCTTATTTTTTATTATACTATTTGTATTCAGTCTCTTAATACAATAAATGTTATTTTCAAACCCCAGATGAGAAGTGGCGCTGAAACTCTTCAAAATTTTAGCAAAGATGTTAGTAAATGACATATTGTTTTATGGATATTAATCATCTATATACATCTTTTTAACTTTAATTGTTATTTACAGACAGCTGATTCAGTACAAAATAATGAAGATTTAGCGGATAAAGTGATTAGACAAAGGAATCCGACACTTGCTATGAAATCCCCATACAAAATTAGAAAAGTTAATATTCTTTGTAAATTAAATAAGAGAGAAATTTCTGTTTTAGAGTTGATAAAAAAGAAGAATGCCAGCAATCTTGTGTAAGTTTCTATCCTTTTAATTTTTATTAAGTTTTATATCAAATGTGCTTTTAAATATTACCTTAACTATGCTTATTGTTTTTTATTTTGCAGAGATAAGTTTTTTGGGTCAGATCTGTATTATAATGTTGACCGGAGCTATTTTAAGAATCTTGTTAATAAAACAAAACATGTTACGTCAAACATCATAGACATTTGGGCAGTTGTTTTGAATGAAGTGGAAAAATTTAGAAGTACTGGATCGGTTTTAAGATTATTTTTCACAACCCAGGCAATGGTATGAATTTATCGTTTTTTTTTTTNAAGCATTTATTTGTTATCTTATAATATAATTTAGGCACCTCGAAGAGAAAAAAGTGGAGTTGCAATCAAAAAGATACAAGAAGAATTTTTGAAGGCAATTAAGTATGGTTGCGAAAGATATCTTAATTGTAATGATTTATCTGCAGTTAATCTGGTAAGCTCTTATTTCTTTTTAAATCATGTTATTTAATTGTTTGTTTATTCTTAACATTTGTTAATATGAATATGTAAAATTTTAAATAAATTTTGCAGGTATTTTTTCCAGTATGTAGACAAAATCACTTCTATATTTATTGCTTCAACCTCTTGAATCCATCGTTTATAATCATCGAAAATCTAAAGGAAGGTGCTAGAATATATGGCAATACAACTCAAGTTTTTTTCAAGTTGTTTTGTCACTATCTTAAAGTTACAAATCATCCAAAGGCTCAACAAATTTCAAAGTGTTCTCCTCGTAGACTTGAAATGGAATGGCAAACATCAAAAAATAAAACTGATTGTGGTATTTTTACTATGAGGCACCTTGAGTTCTATTCAGGAGTTGAAGACAAACAATGAAGATCCATTTTTAAGGAAAATGGTAGCAAGGATGAACTGGCAAAATTGAGAAAAGTATATGTTGCTAAGATTTTATTAAGTGATGCAAACAAATATAAGAAAGACATTATAACTGAAGCATCAAAATTGTAAATATTTTTTTGAATTGGTGTTTTTTTATTTTTATGATAAAATGAATTAGATGTTTGCTTCATTTCAATTCAGTTATTTCATATTCTGATATTAATATTCTTATTAATATAATAGTTATTTTGATATTAAAAGAAGCCTAGAAACAGAAATTACTTTTCATATTATGATATTAATATTCTTATTAATATAATAGTTATTTTGATATTAAATAGTCTACAATAGTTAAATTAGACATATTATTATTATATTATTATTATTATTATTATTATTATTATTATTATTATTATTATTATTATTATTATTATTATTATTATTATTATTATTATTATTATTATTATTATTATTATTATTATTATTATTATTATTATTATTATTATTTTTTATTATCAACCAACACTTTTATTAAAAATTAATAGGATTTTTACAAGAAATTAGTGGGGAGCCGAGAAACCAACTGGGCCCCCACCCCTCTAGCAATAGCGAAACCAATCCTATTAAAAATATGAGCCGCAGCCCGTGCTCCGATATCTTGGGTCATGGAAAATCGTCGAATACGCTTTAGTAGAGTTACTGCATCTTCCTCAAGTTCTCCAAGGGAGGAGAATGAAAAGGGGAGGAACCCATATCCGATATACGCTTTATTATTATTATTATTATTATTATTATTATTATTATTATTATTATTATTATTATTATTATTATTATTATTATTATTATTATTATTATTATTATTATTATTATTATTATTTTAATATCCTAAACTCGTAACTTAATCTTTTTTGTTTTTAATAAAGTTAATATGGTTATAAAGATTCTTATTGTGATGAAATGATAGCTATTTTGATATTAACATTGTTGTTATTATGATATTTAATTCTTATTTTGAGACAATTGTGTGTACTTGACACGTAGCTCTTATTCGTTTGACAATTATTCCTTTTTTTTGTTATTATGCTTTTTAAATTGTATTCTGATATTAATTTCGTTATTATGTTATGTATTATAATATTAAGTTATAGTATAGTTATTATTATTATTTTAATATCCTGAGTTTGTAAGTTTATCCTTTTTGTTTTTAATAAAGTTTATATGTTAAGATTTTTGTTATGATATAATGATAGTTATTTTGATATTAAGATTTTTGTTAATAAAGCACGAAAAAATAACTTATCAAAATGATAAACTTTTTATAATAAAAAAATGTTATTACTTTTTTCACAACTTTTCAAGTAAATAGTTGTACTTTAAATATCATATGCTATCAAAATCTTTTCTTCACAACTTTGCTATTCATTTTTTAAGTCTTCTTTCTTTATAATTCTTTGTAATGATTGTTGTTGTATACAAATAAGTTTTCTTTTATGTTTTCTTCTTTTATTCTTCTTTATTTTTAATATTGTTTTATGGTTACTCTTTTTTATAAATGAAATCTAGATATTCTACCGACTGATGCTATGCATTATGGTCACTTCAATCTAAATACTTATTTTTTAGCTGACCATTTTGATCCTAGCATACATATATTTTTATTAAAATGAATGCCCTGATAAAATCACTCGGTTTTTTGATTATTTCTTATTTATATTTTAGAAACACAGTACTTTTTAAACATTTGAAGTTTATAATCTTTTCAATATTGTGTTTTCTAATCTTATCAAGGAATAGTGAAGAGAAATTGAAGATGATTATACTGAAGAAAATGAAGATGATAATATTACAAGTTTGACGTTCTTTATCAAGAATTACCTAATTCATCAAGAATAAAAAGTTTTATATTAATTTTAATTTATTATTTCTTGTACTATAATATGTTTCATTATCTCTTACTTTTTTTTTAATATCATAATTTATTATTTCTTATACTATAATTTGTTTCATTATATCGTACTTTTTTTAATATCATAATTAAACGCATTAAATAAAAAGAACATTAACATTAACACTAATATACATTATCATCATAGCTATACAATCATAACTTTCATTCTTGTAAATTATATTAATTTACAAAAAGACATTCAATCCTATTCTTTTAAACCAAATCAATTTAAGCCTATTCCCTCTCTAAATGTTAACTATCGGTTTGTTGGTGTGATGCCTGTCAACGAACATAATCGCCTTGTTCTACTTCAAAGCGTGCTGAGGTAGTTCTCAACACACATTATACAAGATACCTAAATATTCAGTAAAATATTTAGGTTTCGTACTTGCGTGTGAAAATCCATCATTTATCTTCGGTAAAATATCTAGGTTTCTTATAATAAAGAACCAACATAATCAAAATATCCTGAATAAATAATATTTATATCTGCAAAAAAGAAAAATAAAACGCATATGATAATTATGAAAAGTAAAAATAAAAAAAATCTATAATAATATAGACAAAAAAACAATCACCTTGTTTTATATGAATCTCTTAAAAAGAAAAACAAAATTATCTCTGAACTTAACATGTTTTATAAAACTTCACAATGGTAGTGATGTTATATATATACACATAAGGATAAGGTTGTATTTAATATTATATGTCAGATAGTAGATGTTAACTCTTTAATTTCATTAAATCCAATATGTTGGCTATTCTTCAGTTAAATAAATAAACTCTTTAATTTGCTTAAAAGAATTAATACTATTTTTTTCTTTTTTTGTTAAATATCATAGTGAAGATATTTTTAAAAATGATTTTTAACTAACTGTAATTTTAATTTGCATAAAAGAATTAATAATATTTTTTTTTGTTAAGTATCATCTTTTTATTTTCAACTAACTGTAATTTTCTAAAGTTAAAATATCTTTATCCCATCCAGTTTATATAGATTTTTAAATAATTTTTTTATTTAATTATTAAAGTCACTTTATATAAAATTTTAATATCAAACTACAAATTTTGACTGTGATATTAAACTACTAATAAACATTAGTATTCAATATTTCATAATTCAAAGATTTTTAAAAGTTTTAATTTTTAATATTCCTTTATTATTATCAAAAAAGGTTTTTTTTTTATTATTATCTAATATTTTTAAATTCACTTTTGATTATATTTCTTTGATACTCATTAGTTTTTGACAATATCCTTGCTATTTACTATTGTTCTGCACCTATACTATTGCTGATGTAATAACTATAACTGTGGACCTATACTTTTAGATTATATAAATGTTACTTTTACGTGTTGAGTTTTTCAATGACAAGACATAAAGTTTTATGACATAAAGTATTATGACATGAAATGAACTTTTTAATGCACAACATTTAATGCTTTTTCAAAATATTTTTTTTAATATCACATTATCATTTTATATGTGTATCTTATAATAAATTTATTGTGATATTAATAATTTTTATTGTGATATTATTAAAAATTAATTTTTATTGACTTGTCGAGTTCATAAGCATATTACTATTACTGTGTAACATTGATGAATTTAATTTTTAATTTAAAATTTTAATGTAACATTGGTCCTTTCGAAGAATTTTATACAAATTAATATTACATAATATCTAAACTTAATATCAAATAATATCTAAAACAATAAAATTTGTATTCATATGTTCTTTTACTTTGTTTATTCTGATTTTGATGATTCGAAATACTTGTTTATGTATAAGAACATTTGTTATTCTAACAGAAAGTAAATTATAAAAAAAAATGCAATTAATTGATACTTAAAAATCTAAATCATTAACTACGTTAATAATTTTTAGATTGATATTAAAGTACAATGATAATAAAAAAAGATA
Source organism: Artemisia annua (assembly GCA_014162995.1). Classification (NCBI taxonomy): domain Eukaryota; kingdom Viridiplantae; phylum Streptophyta; class Magnoliopsida; order Asterales; family Asteraceae; genus Artemisia; species Artemisia annua. The sequence continues at coordinate 206,019 of LBNU01004897.1, forward strand.
GTAAAATACAAAAAAGTTCTTCTTCAATCCTTATACGTCAGTCTTCAAACGATCTGCCAAAATAATCAATTTTCTTGAAATGTTGTTCACATTTCTAGAATATTTTTGAGAAATTCCATCTTCATATCGATAATTGCCCATATTTTGTTAAATATACCATCTAGTTCCGCCAGCTTTTCAATGTCTTTTCGATTCAGCATCAGGTTGTTTGCAAAAGCTTCTTCACGTAGTTCTGACCTTTGTAGTTTGGTTATTTCCTTCATCTCATTGTTTCTTCCTTCTATATCAGCATTCAATGTCCTCATTAAGGACATTATATGGTTTGCTGCTTCCACATATGCATCAACATGTAACTCAATTTGATTAAAAATTTGACGTCTTGGATCCATTGAGATTTTTTAAGAATAGAGTAGTTAAATTATACGGAGTTGTTTTTTTTATAAGTTCATGTTGTTTTGATTGAGTTTGTGGGATTTATATAATATGTGTGTTAAACTTTAGTGCGATGGTTGTAGTTATTATCTGTTTTAAGGTAGTGTATAGGTTAAATGAATTTAAACATTCAATGTAAATTTATGACGATAGTAATTAAATTTACACGTATTTTAGAATAATCATTGCAAAAATTAATCATAGTGTTATGTTTTGCTGACTATTGGTTTTCCCATGAATTCATGTGACTGTGATTTTTATTTAATATCTAAATTTAAGCTACATTTGATATAGTAATTTAAAATTAACAAATACGTAACTGTGATATTTACTATTTTTTAGGTATTTTGATATAGTAATTTAAAGTAATTAAATTTTTACACTATGAACATTTATGGATTTCAACTATATTGTTTTATATTATACTATAAGCTCCAATGTATAAATTAATACAAAGCATGTTTAATCCATAAACTGATACCAGCATATTAAACCATGTGTTTAATAATGTGATATTAAAATTTAAAATGTTAAACTTAATTAAAAATTACTTAATATTAGATAAAGTTAATTTAATTATTTTATCTAAATGTCAGATACTATAGCTGACATAACAATTAATTTTTACAGATAGATTTGATGTATCGCTGTTGACCTATTTTCTATACATGTCAGATACTATTGCTGCTGCTATAAATATTCTACAGTAGCTTATCCTTATCGCTTTTTTTTCTTTTTTATTTCCACTTTTTATATGATATTAAAACAAATAAAGTGAACATTAAAATTTTTTAAAAAAATGTTCATTTATAAGTTTAATTAATAATAATTATTGAATTTGTAATTTTAATTTAAATTAAAAGATTTAATGCGATATGAAAAAAGCTGTTTATTTTTATATATCATATCAGATATCATATATTTTTTATAAGTTGTAATTCAAAATATATATTAGAAATAATAAGATTATGCAAAATATTTTTTTGAACGAATTTTATAGTGATATGACTATTTTTTTTTAATTAAAAGCCAATAAAATTACTTAACAAATATTATATGGGCCGAGGGCCCAAGAAATAATTTAAGTTTTTGCATTACTCTATTTATAAACTGCTAACAGTCAGCCATCTTCCCATACTTACTAGTTCTTTCTTTTTTCTATGATACTTTTAAAATTTTATAGCTTTTTGTTTGGTTTACGAAACCTAGATATTCTACCGAATACTGTAAGTGAAAGTATTTGCTTCAAAACAATTTTTTTTATAAATCATGAAATTCACTCCCTTCAATATCAATAAAACCCTAAACCCTAAACCTTAACCTTATTT